>JALAJA010000099.1:56997-81032 GCA_023376005.1 Doryteuthis pealeii | reverse complement strand
GATTTTGCGTCCCGCCGACTGAAAAATGAAGAAAGCGAAAAGACAAATCTTGGACCTTGCCTGGGAGAATGAGAATTTCAAACTACAACATGTTAAGATCGGCAAGAAGTACTCACAAAGTGCTGGGAGATCTGAAGAGTAAAACTGTTCACTCAGCCTCCAGTAACCTCGGAAACGCAGTCGTGAAAAAAAAACTCAATATAAAAATAATATAATAATAATCACTGTGACATAAGAAAGAAGAAAAAAGAAATGAATGAATGAAGGAATAAAAGAAGAAGGAAAGGGAATGAATGAAAATAGAAGAAGAAGTAGAAAAGGAACGAATGAATAGAAGAAGAAGAAGAAGAAGAGAAGAGAAGAAGGGAACGAAACTGAATTGAAGAAGAAGGAAGGAAGGGAAGAAGGAAGAAGAAGAAGAAAGGAAAGAGAGGAAAAAGAGATTAAAGGGGATGAGAAGAAAGAAGGAGTAAGGGAGAAGAGCAAAGAAGAAAGAAGAAGAGGAGGAAGAAGGAAGAAGGAGAAGAAGAGAAGAAGAAGAAAGAAAGTAAGACAGAAGAAGAGAGAAAGTAAAGAAAAAAGAAGGGAACGACGATAAAGAAGAAAAGGAATGAGCGAAATGATTGAATAGAAGAAGAAGAAGAAGCAAAGATAGTAAAGAAGAAGGAGAAGAAGAACGTTTTCGAGTATGCGAATAGTCTTCATCAGTTGCGATGTTTGTTTAAAGATGGAAAAGGAGAGGCAATAAAAAAGATAATTATGTCATGATCTAATCCACCTTATCGCATGGTCAGACGCGAGGCCCGAGAGCGGGTACGAGGCGCTCTGAGGAGCTGCGGGCCGCTGGCAGACGACTGCATTATCTGTTGTTTGTCGACTGTGGAGGCTGTGGACCACTTTACCAAAGAAAGTTACGGCTCGACTTTAGTGAGATAGTGATGCGATAATTGGACAGGCAATCTCCTCCTGCCCCGAGGTCGATGCAATTCGAAATTCTTGCATAGTTTATCTGCACATGCGCATGTTTGAAAATCATAGCCACGTGGAAATAGCGGCGAAAAAGGAAAGTTTGCCCGCAATTTCCCGGTTTTATCTCCTTATAGTTTTAAGTTTATTTTATTTTGTTTTATTCGTTCTTCTATTCATCTTATATCATCAATTTTTTTCATATCTTCATTCATTTTTCATTATCTTCATTTTCCATTATTATTCCATCCATGGTCTAATGCATGTTTCTTCTTACTGCGTCCTCCCTTATTTCTCTCTTCCGACTATCTTCTTTTTCATTTCTTTTCTTTTCTTTCTTTCAAGCTATTTATTCGTCACTTTCTTTTTCATTCTTTCTTCTTCAAGTTATTTATATTCGTCTTTTTTGTTCATTCTTTTTCTTTCAATAAGTATTATTCGTTCTTTCTTTATTCCATTCTCTTTCTTTCAAGAAGCTAGTTATTTATTCATCTTTTCTTTTCGTCTTCTTCTCAAGTCTGCGGCGGTTATTTTATCGTCTCTTCTATTAACATCATTTCTTACTTTACATGTATATTTAATTTTCATCCTTCTCCATCTTTTTTGTCTTTTTCAAGTTTTAAGATGCTTATTGTTATTTCCATTTTCTTGTTCATTTTTTTTCTTTTGTCTCTCTTTCTTCTTTTCAGAGTATTGGTGTCGTTCATTTTATTTCATTCTTATTTTTGCTATTCAAGCTCTTCCGAGCGCACGTCACTGCACTGTTCTTTTCCATTTATCTGTTCTTTCTTTTCTATTCAAGTATTTTTTATCCTCCTGTTCTCATTGTTTTTACCTTCTTTTCGTCTTTCTTCTCAAGGTTAGTATTTTTTATTCATTCTTTGTTCATTTTCATTCTTCTTTCTTTTTCAAAGTTATTTTTATTTCCTCGTGCCGTCATCATCTTTTCCGTCTTTCTTTTCATTTCTATTCTTCTTTCATGTATTTTAGGTATTTCTTATCATCTTCTTTTCGTTCTCTTCTTTTTAAAGTGTTTTTATTCATTTTCTTCTTTTTATTCTTCTTCTTTCTTTCAATATTTTATTTCGTCTCTTTTTTCATTCTTCTTCTCATTCATGTATTATCATCTTTCTTTTTCGTCTTCTTTTCTTTAAACAAGATATTTATTCGTCTTTCTTTTATTCATTTCTTTCTGTTCTTTCAAAAGTATCTTTTATCGTCTTTCTTTTTCTCTCTTTCTTTCAATGTTATTTATTCGTAGCGTTTCTTTTTCATTCTTTCTTCTTCATGTATTTATAATTACATTTCTCTTTTTTTTCATTCTTTTCTTTTCTTCAAAGTATTTATTCCATCCTTCTTTTCATTCAATTCTTTCTTTTTCAAGTTAGAGTTATATTCCATCCTTCTTTTTTCCGTTTCTTCTTTCTTTCAAGTAATTTATTCGTCTTTCTTTTTCATTCTTTCTTTCTTCAAGTATTTTATTCATCTTTCTTTTCATTTCTTCTTTTCTTTCAAGTCTATTTTTCTAATTCGTCTTCTTTTCATTCTTTCTTTCTTTCAAGTATTCTTATTTCATCTTCTTTCTTTCTCTTCTTCTCAAGTAGTTTTATTCATCTTTCTCATTTCTTTCTTTCTTTCAAGTATTTTATTCATCTTTCTTTTCGTTCTTTCTTTCTTTCAAGTATTTATTATCTTTCTTTTTCGTTTCTTTCTTCTTTCAGTATTTTATTTCGTCTTTCTTTTCATTTCTTCTTTCTTTCAAGTTTATTCGTCTTTCTTTTTCGTTTCTTCTTTCTTTCAAGTATTTTATTTCATCTTTCTTTTTCGTTCTTTCTTTTCTTTCAAGTATTTATTCATCTTTCTTTTTTCGTTCTTTCTTTCTTTCAAGTTTTTATTCGTCTTTCTTTTTTCGTTCTTTCTTTCTTTCAAGTTATTTTATTCGTCTTTCTCTTTTCATTCTTTCTTCTCTTTCAGGTATTTTATTCATTTATTATTTTCTTTCTTCGGTCCTTCTCTTTCTTTCTTTACCTTTCTTTCAGCCATTTTCTTTTCTTCATTCTTTCCTTGTTTCTTCCTTTCTTTCAAGTGTTTTATTCATTTATACATTCTCTTTCTTTCTTAATTCATTCATTCATTCATTCTTTCTTTCTTTCTTTCTTTCTTTTTTCAGTATTTTATTAATTTATATATTTCTTCTTTCTTTCTTTCTTTCTCTTTCTTAATTCGGTTTTTAAGCACTTTTTCTCTCTATCTTTACTTCCTTAATTTGTTCGTTGTCCCTTTTCTTTCTTTCTTTCTTTCTTTCATTTTTCTTTTTTCCTTCCTTCCTTCCTTTCTTCCTCCCAAATGTTCTATTCATGTATACATTTTCTTTCTTTTTTTCTTTCTTTCTTTCAATTATTTTATTCATTCATTTATTTTCTATCTTACTTTCTTTCTTTTTTTCTTTCTTTCTTTCAAGTTTTTTATTCGTTCATATATTTTCTTTCTTTCTTCCTTCCTTTCGTTCCTTTCTTTCTTTTTTCTTTCTCTTTCAAGTTATTCGTTCATATATTTTCTTTCTTTCTTCTTTCTTTCTTTCCTTCTTTCTTTTTTTTTCTCCTTTCTTTCTTTCTTTCTAGTATCTTATTTATTCGCACATCTTTCTTTCTTCTTCTTTCTTTTTCTTCTTTCCTTCTTTCTTTCTTGCTTTCTTTTCTTTCCTTCTTTCTTTCTTTTTATCCCTAGTTCTTTCTTTCATTTTCCTTCTTTCTTTCTAGTATCTTATTTATTCACACATTTTCTTCTTTCTTTCTTTCTTTCCTTCTTTCTTTCCTTCTTTCATTCTTTGCATTTGTCCTCAGCATGTGTATCATATTGCTGTTCCACATTGGGACAAGACTTTAAACGACTTATCCGTAGCAAAGGTCGGATATCCGGTCGTTTGAATTTTTGCATTCTTCATCCAATGAATTCCGTCATGCCCCACTGGGGACACCTACAACCGATAATCAATTGAAATAAATTCATCTCTTTCTATCCTCATCTCTTTCACTCCTCCATATATATATATATATATATATATATATATATATATATATATATATAAAGTGTGGATAACCTATATATATATAACATCACACACATATATATATAGGTTACTTCCTATAAGTCTAACATAAACAAAGGGGAACCACTCTTGACTGATAAATTATTTATTTATTTATTGATCTACAAGGAAAAAAGAAGACGGATTTAGGGTTAGGGTTAGGGTTTAGGGTTAGGGTTGGGGTTTAGGGTTAGGGTTAGTTTAATTGGAAAATAAATAAATAATTCATCAGTCTAGAGTGGTTCCCCTTTGTTTATGTTAGACTTATAGGAAATAACCTATATATATATATATTGGTTTGGTGGTTGGTTTTAAAGATTATCACAATGCAATTGTAAAAGAAAATAAGGTAACTATAGTCTTGTTTGTTAACCTGTGATTTATTCCTAATATTTCGAGATAAAGATCTCTTCGTCATAAGATTTTTGAAAGTCTCAAGTTGATGCTACTAATTGTTTATTCTGCTTTGAGTCTTATATCTTCCAAATTCTCTACGTGACTGTGTTGTTATGTGTTTATATATATATATATATATATATATATATATATATATATATATGTTGTGTGTGTGTGTGTGTGAGTGTTGTGTGTGTGTGTGTGTGTGTGTGTGCGTGTGGAGAAAATTCGTTGGATGAAAATTTATTAGTCGTAGTGCGATGTTCGAACATTTCGGTTTATAAAGAAACCATCTTCAGGACAATAAACTAGTCAAGGAGAAAAACGGATTTATGTAGTTAAAAAGATATATTTTGAATGCGTTTCAATATATATATATATATATTATATTTATTCAACATTGCTTCTATAAACAACATCCAAAATCTTATTCACTTCGCCGAAGAGCTTACGGCCGGGTTTGTTTACTAAATAAACGTCCACTTGCCCTACTATGGCAGGGGCGTGTAATAATAGTATTCATTGACAAGGTTAATTTCGCAGGGATTGTTTCGCTATGTGCCGGCGGCCGAACGGATATGGTCTCTGACTATGCCTGTGAAGTCCCGGTTTCGATTCCTGTCGGAGGGAGTCGTTAGTAACATCGCTGAAGAGACTTAATAAAGTCGAAACAGTCTGTACGGTGTTCTGCATTAGCGAGCCATCCTTTGCGGGATTTACTTGTCAAGATTATTTTCTATAATTATCGAATTTTATGCGATACATGCATTTATAATTGCCTTCAAGCAAAAATATAAATAATAATATATAATATATATATATATATATATATTGGTTTAGTGGCTGGTTTAGAAGACTATCCACAATGCAAGTGTAAAAGAAAATAAGGTAACTATGGGTGTGTTTGTTAACCTTTGATTTATTCTTAATATTTCGAGATAAAGACCTCTTCGTCAGAAGTTTTTGGAAACTATGAAGTTGTAGCTAGTAATCGTTCATTCTCCTTTGTGTCGTATACCTGTGTTTATATTATATATAATATATATTATATATATATATATATATATATATATATTCAGTTTATATAGAAACCATCTTCAGGACAATGAAACTAGTCAAGAAGAAAAAAAGGATTTATGTTGTTAAAAAGATTATATATATTTTGAATGCATTTGAATATATATATATATATATATATATATATATATATATATATATATATATATATATAATTTGATATAACAAACTGTTGTAAACCCTTGCGGTAAGAAAAAAAACGGCAAATAGTTTGATTGTAAAAATATACTACCAAACATTACCTGGCGAAAACAAAAAAAAAAAAAGAAAAGACCAAGATAGTCGTACCAAGCGAAAATAATCGGTTGATACTATAATAGTTGGCCAAAAAAAAAACAGTTTAAATATATATATATATATATATATATATATATATATATATAAATATTTGAAATATACAGACATTTGAAACATCTTCACCTGATGATTGCATCGCATGAAACCAATATGGTTGTGATTGTTCCTTTGTCACCCAATAAATAGATATGTAAAACCTTTATATATTTATCTTATTATATCATATTAAAAATATATGAAAAAAATATATTCTAAAGCTAAAAAGTCAGATAAAGATCTTTGCCCTGAAGATCATTAAGCAAAACTTTTAGTAGGTATATCTGACTCATTAGGTTTAACTTTATATATATATATATATATATATATATATATATATATATATATAGCTTGAAGTACCAATTAAAAACTAGTTTCTTGAAAGATTTTTAAAAATCTTTTGAATGTGTGTGAATTTCTGTCGGAGGGAAATCGTAAGTATACATCGCAGATGAAACTTAATAAATTTGAAACAGCTGTACGATGTTCCACGTGGGGCAAAATATTTCCCGAGTTCGCTTGTCATGATTATTTTCAATAATTATCGAATTTTATACGATATAAGCATTGTAATTGCCCTCAAGCAAAAAAAAAAATATATATAAATAATAATATACTTGCTTCTATATATACAATTCTTTTAAAGCAAATTATCAAATCTCAATATATATATAAAATAGACTCTCCCGTTGATAATCGACGTATGAGGGTTCATACACATAATGAACACCCACACAGTGATTTGTTTATAGTGATGAAGGCTTGTGTTGGACCATCCACACTTTTTGGCACAGTCGATAGGAAAGAATTGGTGCATCAAGGGTTGCCACAAACCCAATCAACGACCGACCTCAGGAATTTTGAATTCAGAGTTATCACTCTCCTAAACTGGTTACCTACCCAAGACTGAAGAACCCAGTCTGCCCTACTATTTAACCCATAGCTGGAGGGAGAATATATAGATTCATACCTTTCCCAAGGGTATTAGCGCTATGTGAAATTCCAACAGCTTCGTCTAGGAATTGAACTCGAATGTATATATATATATATATATATATATATATATATATGTGTGTGTGTGTGTGTGTGTGTTTTATTGAACTCTACTGACAATTCTTATCGGACGAGTTTTTGTTCAATACTTTCTAACTGTCTGGCAATCTTTTTAAAGACAGGGTGGAACTGGTGTAGCAATCCACCAAAGGTTTCTTTACGAGCGCTTTCGCCCTGACATTATAAAGATTACCATAAAGTTAGAAAGGATTGAACAAAACCTCGTCCGACAAGAATCGTCAGTAGAGTTCAACAAAACATGTTTAAAAGAATACACTTATATATATATATATATATATATATATATATATATATATATATATATATATATATATATATGAATAGGTCTTTGGTACAGGAGAACTTATATAATACTAAAAGTGGAGGTATCATATGTATGTAGGGAGATCATACAGTTAGAAGATGGTAATATTTTATTATAAAAAAAATAAAATAAAGGGATATATATATATATATATATATATATATATATATATATATGAATAGGTAAAATGGATATTAATCCGACAATATGTGAAGAAAAGTTTATAGAAAAAGAAACAATATAACATTTTGTTGTTTCTTTTTCTATAAACTTTTCTTCATATATATATATATGTGAATATGATATAATGAAAAAACAAAGGATGTTTACAACTGCATGTGCTCGATGAGCCCATGCAGTTGTAAACATCCTTTATATATACTAGCAAATATATGCACCCTCCGGGTGCAAGTATTTAAGTTTTAATATAATAAAATATCATATTAAATTAGAAAGGCTAATGGAACTGAATAAGTATGCAGATAAAAAGATTTAGAACAGAGGGGGTATGATTGAAAAATAGAACAACTTCGAAACTAACTCTTCCATCATTTACCATTACTCCCGTCTATCATTCGTAAATTTTCCTAATTTAACTCTTTAGTTAAAATAGGAAGTAAGGAATAAATTTACAGTTATTTTTTCTTGTTAATGGATTTCTTTTAAGATTTATCCCAAGATTTTTGCTCATATTCAATAAGATAAAACCAAACAATTAGAAATCAATAATACTAAGCATATATTTATTAAAATCAAATTTTTAAGATCAATATGCAAATTAGCCTTCCCATTCACACTGTAAACCACTATTTTGTTGTATATATAAATACAATTGCATGTTAATAGTTTGTAGATATAGTCAACAGTCTTAATGATATAAAATAATTTTATCCATAATTGAAGTTTAGATAAAAATAAAATCATGGAGAATGTGATGTAAATAACAAAAGGAATTGTGACTTGTATAGTGATATAGTTTCGGTTACAGACAGACAAACCCACAATCTCCATTATAATATATATATATATATATATATATATATAAAAGATTTTTGGGATGTTTGTTTATTTATTTTTTAGAAGCATTGTCGATAATATTTATATTTTGCTTGAAGGCAACTACAATGCGAATATCGCATAAATTCGATAATTATAGAAGGTAATAATAATGACAAGTGAATCCCGCAAAGAATCAATGACAAGGTTAATTTCGCATGAGTTTCTCGGTGCTGTACCATGGCTGAAACAGTGTACTGTTTAACTATCCTGATGAGGTCACGATTTCGATTCCTGTCGGAGGGGAGTCGTTAGTATATATCGCTGATGAGACTTAATAAAGTTGAAACAGTCTGTACGATATCACACCGAGTGATTCTTTGTGGGATTCACTTGTCATTATTATTATCTTCTATAATTATCGAATTTATGCGATATTCGCATTGTAGTTGCCTTCAAGCAATATATATATATATATATATATATATATAGCTTGAAGGTACCAATTAAAAACTAGTTTCTTGAACGATTTTTTAAATCTTTTTTTTTATCAAATCAAATATAAATAAATTATTTATTGGTTTTGTACCAACAAATAATTTATTTTAGCAAAAATATTAATAAAAACGTTACATAGGAAGCTTAATTAATAGATAAAATAAATATTTCATGGTAAATCTCGTTCCCATTGACGCTGACAAGTCAATTGAATACGCACGATTTGTCTCCCCTTTGTCCCCGATTTCCGCAACTGTGGCACCTGAATGAGCGAACAGCATGTCGTATGCACGAAGCCCAGGTGGGCGGTTACCTCTATTCCTGGTGACACGACTCAAGATACCAACCTCTACACCCCCTTTTTTACCCGGGGTCCTAATTGGGCCTCATCCATCTTCGGGTGTCGGTCCGAAAGAGAAACGAGAGATGGCCGAGTTTTTTTTTTCTTGTTTATTTTTTCTTTTATAAAATTTTTATATATATTTTATTTGATTTCATTTTTTTTTTTTTTTTTTGTTAACTATATTGACAAAACTGTTTCAAAATATTTACACCAGACGACCAAAATATCTGTCAATATGGAGGTTTTATTAAGTCGAAAGAAAAAAAAGAAGAAGGATTACGGGTCTGACTCATATTTTCGTTCCATCTCTCTTTCTATCTTGTTATATTAGATTTGTTCTTTCTTTCTTTCTTTCTTTCTTTCTTCTCTTTCTTTCTTTCTTTCTTTCTTTCTTTGTTTCTTTTCATTCTAACCTTCTTGTTTCTTTCTTTTGTTTTCTTTCTTTATTTTTCTTCTCTTTTACTTTTAGCTTTTCTTTCTCTCTTACTCTCTTTATATTTCTTTTCATTTTAGCCTTTCGTTCTCTCTTTCTTTCTTTCTTTCTTCCTTTCTTTCATTTTAGCCTTTCGTTCTCTCTTTCTTCTTTCTTTCTTCCTTTCTTCTCTTTCTTTCTTTCTTTCTTTCCTTTTCTTTTCATTTTAACCTTTCTTTCTTTCTCTCTTTCTTTCTTTCTTTCTTTCTTTCTCTCTTTCTCTCTTTTTTCTTTCTTGCTTTTTTTTTTTTTAGCCTTTCTTTCTCTTTCTTTCTTTCTTTCTTTCTTTCTTCTTTCTTTTCTTCTTTCTTTCATTTTGCCTTTCTTTTCTCTTCTTCTTTCTTTTCTTCTTCTTTCTTTCTTTCTTTCTTTTCTTTTCATTTTAGCCTTTCTTTCTCTCTTTCTTTCTCTCTTTCTTTCTTTCTTTTCCTTCTTTTATTTTAGCCTTTCTTTCTCTCTTTCTTTCTTTCTTCTTTTCTTCTTTCTTTCTTTCTTTCACTGCTTTTCATTTTTAGCCTTCTTTCTTTCTTCTTTTTTTTCTTTCTTTGCTTTCGGTTTTCTTTTAGCCTTTCTTTCTCTCTTACTCTCTTTTCTTTCTTTTCTTTCTTTCTTCGCATTTCTTTTAAATTTTACCTTTTCATTCATTTCATCTTGGCCTTTCTTTTTTTTTCTTTTTTCTTTCTTTCTTTTCACTAAACTACTGCTAATATACCTCAATTAAACAATAATTTTAGCATTAAATAACCCATAGGGGGTTGATACGCCGTTAAAAATACAATAAACTAAACCAAAATATAGTTATGATTATAATCAAACAATGAGAAATTAATCAAATTTCGGTATTAAATAACCCAAAAGGAGTTGATATGCCGTTAAACAAACTAACTAAATGATACCAAAACATTTGATTCTATTCAAATTTTTAGAAATTAATCAAATTTCGGTATCAAATAACCCATTACGAGTTGATATGCCTAAGATGGCTTTGGAACATATGTTTCTCCGAGGCTTAATTGATCGGGCTTCTCACCGTGTGCCTTCTCTCTGTGTCTAGTACTTATCACGTTATCTACATCCGCCAATGTCTCTCGTCCAGCTATTCAATTTTCTTTTTCATTCTTGTGGGTACTATTCACTCTGCACCCGACGACATAGAGGTCATTTCCAGGTTATAAACTCGCTGTCTTATTTGTATGCAGCCGGTTTGCACGCAAAAACATTAACAAGGCTATCATTCTCTTTCACGGCATCTGGTGTCAGATCCTGATCGTTTCGAAGGGGTCGGGTAAATACATTGATTTTTATCGATTGATTGATTAATTGATTTTAACGGCATTTCAACCCATCCAGGGTTATTTTCATGTCAAGCGGCAAGTTGTGAGGGATGGTAAAATTTATTGTTATGTCCTTTTTCCTAGGATTTTTATTGATTTTGACAATAGGTTGTTTGTAGTTGTTTGTGGCTAAGTGGATTGGAAATCAGTTTAAGGGATAAGTTTATATGGTTTATTTTCTTTTGTGTTCAAGTTTGTTATAAGCGATAGTTTTTTTCTATTTAACCCATAGATGGGACCCTAACAGGTACTACCACTCCGGGTCAAAGTGGACCTGGGAGCAATGGTTATAAAGTAGGTTGCTCACATCCCCCACTAAACCTCCAGAGTATTGGGGGAGCCTTCTTCTCGTAATCCAATCAGAGTCGAGCGACTCCGAAGCTGGTTACTGAAGTCGCACTCAAGTCCCTCGCGGAGCCTCCACAATCATTCCTCAGACGATTACCCCGGGCTCATAATTCCTGAAGCCCGTCGCTGCGCCGGACCCATCTTGCCTCGTACAGCTCGAGGAGCGTAACATGTGATACTCGACCATCTCCCATATATATGAGGTCACTGATCGCTCTTGATGCTCCCATCGCCCTTGCATTGCTCTCTCCCCTCTCAGAAAACCGGATCCCAGCCAGTCTTGAGCTTGAAATCGCGCACGTCGCTGGAGGCTCGGCTCGGATCCACCGCTGCCTTGGCGCCACTGGCTCAGCAGATAACAGGGTCACAGCCATTATCATGAACTAACCTTGTATCTACCGCTGTACGCTCTGTACTACTAAACTGGGAACAGATCCGCATGTTCCGGTTTGTTTACTGCTCTCGGTTGTAGCAGACACATAGTCAGGGTTGAATCCAGACGTGACACCTGACCGGTAATACGGATCGATTGATACTACGTGTCACCCATGCCAGCCCGGAGCGTAGTATGCGCTTCTGGCTCGCGCTGATCGCCGTAACAGAGGCCCGGCTTGCACCGCTCTCGAGGTCCAATCTGTAATGGGTGATACACACGCGGGAATACGTATTTCAGCCCCCTTAGGTGACGAAGGGTCTAAATGGAGTGTTGCATTGTAGGACTGCCCCACCACCTGGTTCCATCACTTTATCAGCAATCACGTGCGGCATGACTTGGTACGTAGATCACCGCCACCGGCAACCGATCCCGGACAAAGACAACAAGTCAATCCGATCATGCTCTCACAGTTCACCACATAAGCCATCATCACATGCGACACACTACAATACTAAACCGTACAGCCCCTCGCTAGTTATATGAAACGATTAGGGTACGTAGCACTCGATATATATAATATATCATATAACGCATATGCCAGCGCAACCTCACCCCGCTCTTTACCACCAAGAAAAACTCGCCAGCTCATCAGCTATCTGTACGCTCACCTTGGCAGCCTCTCGACAATCGTCTAGGGAACTAGTCCATACAGCTTCAGTCATCTTAGATATCTCTCATTCCTATGCTAACGTGAGGACCCTCGTTCGATGCGACTCAGACAAGTACTCCAGAGCGTGCACCCGTCGACCATACCAGCGGGTTCCCATGACCGGGCCTCTCTACGTGGAGTGCGATCGTTAACTAGGACAAGCGCTTCCGCTCTTCTCACAATAATCAACTAACCACTCAGGGCAGCATGAGCGCCCTCTCCTAATACCATAAACATCCGTTTCTTTGGTGACCAATAGAACGGATTATCTACCCATCCACAAACTCGTCTTCTCTCAACCGCTGTACTACAGCCACAACTGACGGTCTCCGCACACACTCAGGTTCGAATTGTAACAGCACGAGAGTAATCGTTAGCTGCGGCACCTCCGAGTAATGTGTAGCACTCCCTGCTTCTCGCGGACCTGCGAAGCGTAGCACGCAATTCGCTTGACTTGACAACCTCCCGGCGTGTACGGATTCGAGTCTTCGTAACATTAGGAATCGTCGGCCAGTCTATACTAAACTAATTCCCACATGTGATTCAGCTGATGAGAGGTGATACCTCCCGGTAACAAGCATATCTACGACATACCCGCTCTCAGAATTCATAGATCCGCTTAAGTTAAGCATATCATTACCCGTGCTCGTCTCAATATGCACATGTCTGATCACGACTACAGTATAATCCTCCTACTATAGCACCGCTACTCTCTGATATCCCCGCGGTACGAATTCTAGTCGTATATTCGCAAGGCGATTGATATGAATAATATACACGCTTGCCCACACCAAAACTACGATGACGCTGACCTAATTGACACAGGGTTTAACGAATAATATGCCTCACAAGTGATTTCGCACAGCCGCATCATTAGCGCGTTAACACGTCCACAACAACTCTCACTGCTCTTAGCATTCGTTAAGTGGCCTCACAGGAGCCGCGCTTTTGTACCTACAGCTCCGAGCGCTCATTACGATTCATAACCTATATGATGTACAAAATTCTGTTCACCATACGAATCTCTCAATCTTCAGCCCCGGCCATTTGTTGAGTACCTAACAATTCTGCGACGTACGGTTAATCTCGCCGCTCAAAATCTGGCAAATAAAATCGACTCTTTATTCACAGAACCCGCCGTGTTCAGCTCTATAATCTAGCCTCATCAGACGATTCCGGGCGACATATAGACATCGTCCTGCGAGTACATGAGGAATATACATGTCAGACTGATTATGTTCGCGGATCTGCGAGGCATACACGTCCGAGTCCCCCACTCCGCTACGATCTTCACGTGAAAAGCGGTACTCCTTCCAGGTGCCTCAAGTGAAGTTCCTTGTTATCAGTCTGTTCAAAATTAAGGTCTGAGAAAGGAAGGACGCTGATAAAAAATGGGATCGTTTGAAATATGACGTCAAATATTCTATTTTACGGTTGTTCTAGACGCTTCCCTAACTCCTAAAATTGGTTTATAGAAATTTTCACCGGCTAGGAAATCCAAAAGTGTTATCCAAAATAGCATTTAAAATTATCCCTTTTCAGAAAAATTGAAAATGGTGGTGACACTGGGATGATTTCACGATGGAATATTCAAAATGAAAATGTTGAATACATTCCTGTGGTTAAACATATATTCATTTTATATTAAGAATTCCATTTTATCAAACATTGCTCACAAAAATAAAGAATAGTGAAGAAAATACTGAGAATTTCGTTTTGAATTGGTCCGTCATTTGAGATTTGTGTGTGTATGTGTGTGTGTGTGATGTGTCGTGTGGTCGTGTTGTTTATGTGTGTGTGTGTGTGGTGTGTGTGACCACATCACACATTCAAAACTTAAAATCTCTCTTTTTAAAGATTTTTTCACATTCTCAAAGGAGTGCCTATACGCACCGGACAACTCAGCACTCAAACTCCGCACATGGCGTTCCCATTAGAAAGAGGAAGACGCACACGTCATGACAAAAACCTTTATCAGCCTCCTTCCTCCCCTTTGTACACTTCAACCCTAGAGTACCGGGCATGACACCACTTGTTAACGTTGAGTGTCATTCGATAGCGGACATTCATGAAGCAACCAACAAGAAAAAGAAAAAATGATAAGGAAGAAGAAGAGAAGAAAGTAGAAGAAGTAAGAAGAAGAAAAGAGGCAAGGAGAAGTGTAATAAAAGACGAAGAAAGAGAAGAAAGGAAGAAGAAAAGAAAAAAAAAAAAGTAAGAAGAGAAGAAGAAGAAGAAGAAGAAAAAGAACGAGAAGAAGAAAGAAGAAGCAGAGAAGAAGAAGAAGAACAGAGGCAAGGTACTGATATAAAGAAGAAGAGGAAAGTAACGCCAAGTGAAGAAGACATGGCAAAGACCATGCACCGAGCAAGACCCACAAAAGCAGACAATCAGCAAAGCAAAGAAGCAAGACCCAACCGAAGAGACATGACAGAGAGACAAAAGAGAAGAGAAGCCACATGAGAAAGCAAGAAGAAGAAATGGAACCCAGAGAGAAGAAGGAACGAGAACAGAAAAAGAAAGCAAGAAGAATCGGAAGAAGAGAGAAGGAAGAAGAAGAGAAGGGAAGAAAGAAGAGAAGAAGAACGGGAGATAGAAGCAAGAAGAAGAAGGAAAAGAAAAAAGAAGAAAGTAAGAAGAAAAGAACAGATACCAGGCAAGGGGCTATTAATTAAAAAAGACAAGAAAGAGGAAGAAGAAGAAGAAGAGAAGAAGAAAAGAGAACGGATAGAAAAAGAAGAAGAAGGAGAAGAAGAAGAAAGAAAGAAAGAAGAAGAGAACAGAGGCAAGAGTATGGGTAAAGGTATAATAAATACAGGAGAAAGAAAGGAAGAAGTAAGAAGAAGAACGAGAAGAATGGACAGAGAAGGAAGAAAGAAGAAGGGAAAAAGAGAAGAAAGAATGAAAGAGGAGAAAGAGAGAAGAAGAAGAAGAAGAAGAAGAAGAAGAAGAATGAAGAGGGAGAGAGAAGAAGAAGAGAAAAGAAGAAGAAGAATGGAAGAGAGAGAAGAAGAAGAAGAAGAAGAAGAAGAAGAAGAAGAAGAAGAAGAAGAATGGAAGAGAGAAGAAGAAGAAGAAAAAGAAGAAGAAGAAGGAAGAGAGAAGAAGAAGAATGGAAGAGAGAAGAAGAAGAAAAAGAAGAAAGAATGGAAGAGAGAAGAAGAAGACGAAGAAGAAGAAGAAAAAGAAGAAATAGAAAAAGAAGAAGAACAGAAGCAAGGGGGATAATAAAAGAAGAAAAAAGAAGAAGAACAGAGGCAAGGTTGAGAATAGAAGAAGAAGAAGAAGAAGAAGAAGAAGAAGAAGAAGAAGAAGAAGAAGAAGAAGAAGAAGAAGAAGAAGAAAAGACTTCGGACGGCCACTGTCTAATTTCATGCTCGGCCGATCCCTATTGTTCGAACGCAGTCAGGTGTGACCCCTGCATTGTCCCCGGTTTTATTGGACCACTTGAACGATCCGCGAAACACAAATTGGCAGTTCTAAGAACATCTCTCTGTACACAAATCCCCACAGTGTTTCTTTTGTTGGATGAAGAGATTGACTAAATCGTCTCGAATAAGACATCCTCGTAAGGAAACATCCGGATAATGACACCGTAAATTAGCCCTAGCCTCCGTCGGGTGGACCTCTTCAACAGAAAATTTAGGGAGGGCTACAATATATATATATATATATATATATATATATATATATATATATATATATGATGAGTCTAATGTTCCATGTATACAAGGTGTGTCAAGAATGTATCGAGATTATTTGTACTTTTTGACACATCTTGTATTCTGAAAAAATTAACGTTCCATTCATTGTTAATTTCTATCTTGGTAAATACAGCTTCAAACTCGGCACTTTTATGACACACTTTGAATTCTGAAAAAAATTAACATTCTATTCATTGTTCATTTCTATCTTGGTAAATACAGCTTCAAACTCGGCACTTTTATGACACACCTTTTATTCTGAAAAAGAAAGTAACGTTCTATTCATTGTTCATTTATATCTTGGTAAATACAGCTTCAAACTCGGCGCTTTTATGACACACTTTGTATTCTGAAAAAGAAATTAACGTTCTATTCATTATTCATTTTTATCTTGGTAAATACAGCTTCAAACTCGGCACTTTTATGACACACCTTATATTCTGACAAACAAATTAACATCCTATTCATTGTTAATTTCTATCTTGGTAAATACAGCTTCAAACTCAGCACTTTTATGACACACCTTGTATTCTGAAAAAAAAAGTTCCATTCATTGTTAATTTCTATCTTGGTAAATACAGCTTCAAACTCAGCACTTTTATGACACACCTTGTATTCTGAAAAAAAAAGTTCCATTCATCGTTTATTTCTATCTTGGTAAATACAGCTTCAAACTCGGTATTTTTATGACACACTTTGAATTCTGAAAGAAATGAACATCCTATTCATTGTTTATTTCTATCTTGGTAAATACAGCTTCAATCCTGATACTTTTATGACACACGTTATACATACATATATATATATATATATATCTTTGAAAGGAAGGAAAAACTCAACACCGTTATTCCATAATAAAATTATTTCGACCAAAATTGGGGCCTTTATAAATCTAAGTTGATTTAACAAAGCTCCTCAAAATCAAGTCTCATCAGATGGAAAATCATCAATAATTTGAATTGTACAACAGAAAAATTTTCCTCAATGTAGAATCTTCTTTACAAAATGTATACATTAAAAGACTGTCACCATGGCGACAAGAAATCAAATGAGAAAAAGGAATATTTTTCAGGGCCAAGATTTTTTTAGGGGATAGTAGTCAGTCAAATTAACAACTATGAAAATTAAAAGTCTGAATAAGTATGAAGCAAAGATAAAACAAAAAATATAAATATATATATATATATATATATATATATATATATATATATATAATAAATTATTAAATATTATGATAGATAAAAATTATTATTATTATTAAACAAATAAACATAGTAAAACCTTCAAATATAATAGATAATATAATGTTGTATAAAAATAATATTAATAAAAATATACACATACCCTACATAATAAATATATAAATACATACATATACATACATATATACATAGATATATATACACACACACATATATACACTATAAAAAATGAATTGGAATAAATATTGCTCTGTATATAATCTAAAAAGATTATTATACATTGAGCTCTTTTTAGTGATTTAAAGATTCACTGTATTTATACATACTGGATCATACAATAATAATACAGTGTGTCTTAGAAATCACATATAGAATCATCCCTTACAACCAAGTTTTGGATACCTCTCATCTCTCTCTCTCTCATATATATATATATATATATATATATAGAATTACTAAGATAAATATTGCTCTGTATATAATCTAAAAAGTTTATTATACATTGAGCTCTCTTTAGTGATTTAAAGATTCACTGTATTTATACATACTGGATCATACAATAATAATACAGTGTGTCTTAGAAATCACATATAAAATCATCCCTTACTACCAAGTTTTAGATACCTCTCATCTATCTATCTATCTATATATATATATATATATATATATATATATATATATATATATATATATATATATATATATATATATATCTTTGAAAGATTAATATTGCTCTGTATATAATCTAAAAAGTTTATATACATTGAGCTCTTTGTAGTGATTTAAAGATTCACTGTATTTATACATACTGGATCATACAATAATAATACAGTGTATCTTAGAAATCACATATATAATCATCCCTTACTACCCAGTTTTGGAATAAATATATATATTATATATATATATAATATATATATATAATATATATATATATATTTATATATATATATATATTTATGTTTTTTGTTATGTTGAAGTTGGGCGTTATTATGAAGCATTTAAAAATAAATGAAGGAACTCGATGTTATGGAGTACTGGATTCACTTATTTTTTTATCATTTGTTATCATAGATTTTTGGGATCGTTAGATTCCCTTTTTCAAATGAATGTCGCTACTGTTCAAGGGATCCTTTGTCTTTGTTGTTATTGACAGCGGCAGCATCTGTGAAATATTTGTAATAACGGAGTATTCCGATATCGGCGTTCAGTCCCCTCACGTCAGTTCGTAGTTTTAATATTTATATATATATATATATATATATATATATATATATATATATGATGAGTCTAATAGTATATATTATATTTGTCGTTGGACTTCTTCAACAGAAAATTTATGGAGGGGTACAAATATATAAGGATAATTACCTTTAGAATATAAATTTATTTTGACTTCATAGTCTCATCACCAGTGTTGTAGTGTGCTCAGTTTTATTCATTTGAATTCATTCATCTATCTATCTCTCGCTCACACTATCTCTTTCTACTCTCTCTCTCTCTCTCTCTCTCTCTCTCTCTCTCTCTATATATATATAATATTTATATATATATATATATATATATATATATATATATATATATATATATATATATATATCTACCTCTCTCTCTTCTCCGTCTATCTTATTCTTTACTCTTTTTCTGCCCCGTTTCTTTTTTGCGATTCCTTCTTTCTTCGTTCTTTTTTTTTCTTTCTTTCTTTCTTTCTTTCTTTCTTTTCTTTCTTTCTTTCTTTTCCTCACCTTTTATGAATAAAATATATGGAGGTGTGTGTGGTTTAATGATTAGTGGTCATAGGAAATGGACTCCTCGACCCGAATTCAATTCCCGGACGAAGCTGTTTGCATTTCACATAGCGCTAATACCCTCAAGAAAGGTATGAATCCAATTTTCCCTCCAGCTATGGGTAAATAGCAGGGCAGACTGGGCTCTTTAACCATGGCTAGGTGACTAGTCTAGGAGAAGGAAAACTCTGAATTCAAACCTCTTAAACTCCGCTTAAGAAATTGACCTTGTGTCGCATCCTGCTCGAGTGGAGGGGTTGGGTGAATATAGATATAATATATATTAATAAAATATACATCACGTGTGTCGCACGAAATATAATCCACGAGCTCAGTTTTGGGTAGCATTCAACCAAGAAGTACCTACCTACAAGGGGGAAGGTGTGAGTTTTATCGCACTGATGCCTGAGGCGTCACACAATGGAGAATACTGATAGAACTTAGGCTATTTTTGGCACCGACCTCAACCACGCATTCGTACGCGTGTGGTATATGCTTAAAAAAGGTGATATTGTGTCACATCCTGTCGTACTTCTTGTATTTCATTCTCCCCCTTTTTTTGTCGAAAAAAAGAAAGAATAATGAAGGAGAAAAGAAGAAAATGAGGAAATAACACGAAGGAGAATTAAGGAAAGAAAAATATTGTAAAAGACGACACAATAAGAAGAAAGAAAGAAAGAAAGATGAAGAAAGAAAGAAAAGAAAGAAGGGAAAAAAAAGAAAGAATAGAAAAAAAAGAAAAAAAGAAAGAATAATGAAGGAGAAAAGAAGAAAATGAGGAAATAACACGAAGGAGAATTAAGGAAAGAAAAATATTGTAAAAGACGACACAATAAGAAGGAAAGAAAGAAAGAAAGAAAGAAAGATGGAAAGAAAGAAAGAATAAAAAAAAGAAAAAAAGAATGAATAGTGAAAGAGAAAAGAAGAAAATCAGGAAATAACACGAAGGAGAATTAAGGGAAGAAAATATTGTAAAAGACGACACAATAAGAAGAAAGAATGAAAGAAGAAAGAAAGAAAGAAAGAAGGAAAGAAAGATGGAAAGAAAGAAAGAATAGAAAAAAAGAAAAAAAAGAATGAATAATGAAAGAGAAAGAAGAAAATCAGGAAATAACACGAAGGAGAATTAAGGGAAGAAAATATTGTAAAAGACGACACAATAAGAAGAAAAGAATGAAAGAAAGAAAGAAAGAAAGAAGGAAAGAAAGATGGAAAGAAAGAAAGAATAGAAAAAAAAGAAAAAAGAATGAATAATGAAAGAGAAAAGAAGAAAATCAGGAATAACACGAAGGAGAATTAAGGGAAGAAAATATTGTAAAAGACGACACAATCAGAAGGAAAGAATGAAAGAAAGAAAGAAAGAAGGAAAGAAAGATGGAAAGTAAGAAAGAATAGAAAAAATAAAAAAGAAGGAATAATGAAAGAGAAAAGAAGAAAATCAGGAAATAACACGAAGGAGAATTAAGGGAAGAAAATATTGTAAAAGACTATAAGAGGAAAGAATGAAAGAAAGAAAAGAAGGAAAGAAAGATGGAAAGAAAGAAAGAATAGAAAAAAGAAAAAAGAAGAATAATGAAAGAGAAAAGAAGAAAATCAGGAAATAACACGAAGGAGAATTAAGGGAAAGAAAATATTGTAAAAGACTATAAGAAGGAAGAAGGAAAGAATGAAAGAAAGAAAGAAGGAAAGAAGATGGAAGAAAGAAAGAAGAAAAAAACGAAGAAAAAAGAAAGAACAATGAAGGAGAAAAGAAGAAAATGAGGAAATAACACGGAGAATTAAGGGAAGAAAAATATTGTAAAAGACGACACAATAAGAAGGAAAGAATGAAAGAAAAAAGAGAAAGAAAGAAAGAAGGAAAGAAAGAAAGAATAGAAAAACAGACTGTTGCCTGAGGCGTCACACAATGGGAAATACTGATAGAACTTAAAGCTATTTTTGGCGCCGCCCTCAACCATGCATTCGTACACGTGTGGGCGTTTGCTTAAAAAGGTGACATTGTGTCACATCCTGTCGTACTTCTTGTATTTCATTCTCCCCCCTTTTTGTCGGGGGGTCGGGGTGAGGTTATTATTTCAGTGCGTTCACGAGTGGATTTCTTTTTTAGAATTAATTACAAATGAAACGGTTTCACTTACCGAGGTCGATTCCCCGTAATATAGCAACACCTGTTTCGTGTTTAAAGAGAAGGCTTTATGCAAGTCTTCCAAAGAAGGCCGTGTAAGGTATCTGCCGGCTCTTATTTCAATTACACACGAGCCTACAAACAGACACACACATGCACACACTATTATCTATATATCTGCTTGCTGGCACGATTTTTATTGTAAATCACATTTTCCTTGCTGGAGTTGTATACCCTTCTTTTTACTTTCTTACTTCTATTATTCTGCCACCCTGTCGGCTGGGGCGTTAGAATGCACCGACTGCACCTCTGCAGAGGGGTAAGGCTCCCCCAATGGGGCCACCTGTTGGCCGTGGGGGGCGACCCGTGATGCTTAAGAATAGAGCCCAGGTGGATGAGCAGTTCATGACATGCAATACTCCACTTTGGCCCTATCTTGGGCTAGACGGCGGTCGGAGAGGCCCCTTCCGATCAATCTGCTGGTCACGTCAAGCCCTAGCACCTATATGATTTTCCCAACCCTATTGCCCTTATGGCAAGCCCCAACCCCTTTTTATCATATGGGTGCTAGAAGGTGGTGGCTGCGGGTCTACATATCCTGGGAATGACGTTAAACTCTATCTGCATAGGGTGATTATGAGGGTTTTCTTCCCTATAGGATTTTGGTGAGAGGGTTTTTGTATGTGGTTTTTTTTGGGAAGTTTTAAAGACAACTATGTTGAAAGGAGGAAAGTAAAAGCAGAGCAGGCTTTTTTGGGTGTTATGTTTGGTTGGAGATTTGGGGTTTGTTCTACAACTGTGTTCCTGAGCATCGTGTGGTGGTTGCGGAGCATCGCGGGAAAAAAAACTGTGAATTTTCACAAATAACAATATCTACCGACCTATTTTGGCTCGCCCGCTGGTAAGCTACCGACCTATCTTACAGATATATAGAGCTATTTACTTGACCCGGATAATAGGTGGCATGTCGTGTGTTCTGTTTGATAGGCTCGTGTTGTAATTGAGAATAAGAGGCCGGCAGATACTTGAACACGGGGTTCCTTCTTGGTCCAAAGACTTGCTTAAAGCCTTCTCTTTAAACACGAAACAGCGTTGTTTTGGTCTATATTTACGTGAGGAAATTCGACACGCACTGGTAATCGTGAAACCGTGTTATCATTGTTACTTCTTGTAGCTATATGCTTTCTAAAAAAGAAATCCACTCCGTCTGACCCATCTATGGCGTGAACGCACTGAAATATAACCGGCGTCCACCTGCGACCTGCCGACCCCGTTTAAATAGAAAAATTGTATTTATTTAAAATAACCCGCCCGACAAATGGTTAGGGGGAATACTCCATTAAAGAATTTGATTTATGTTCAACGTATGATCTGAAAGGTAATTAAAAATGATAGTACGACAGCGCCTAGTGACACCTCAAGTGAGTGACGCTCTTTTTTAGAAGCATCGCAAACGCCCCGACTTTTGTCTTACGTATATCGTTTTGCTTTAAAACAAATTAAACCAAAATCCAAATCTTACTTTTGCTGCTTTCATCTTTCGTATTCTTACGTTCTTTCTTCTAGCGTCGATGGCTCGTTCGTTTTGGGGGGCAGCCCAAAAATAGCTTAGTGGTGCTTAGTGGGGATTCTAGTAGTTGACCCATTGTAGTGAACTCGGACCTCGAAGGGGCAACATTCAGTTCTTCTGGTGGTTCTCATATTTCTTTCTTTTCTATTTGGGATGTTACTTGTTCATGATTTTCGTGTGGTTCTTTTCTGCTTTTATTTTCTGTATTCTTTCATTCTTATTACTTGTCGCTTCATATTTGTGTTCCTGAAGTATATACTTTGTATTTATCTATTGTTTTATTGATTCCCAATATTTTAGTTATTTGGTTCTTTCTCACTTATTAATACAGTGAATCATTTTTTACTCAATTCACTACGAGAGCTCAATGATAATAAACTTTAGAATTCTGTCTGTAGGGATCGATTTTGTTGTTTGCGGAGTGTTTTATATGTTGAATGGCGGGTGTTTTGAAGATCGTAGAGTTTGCGGCGTGTTTATTCCTCATTGTTGGTTCCTTTTCTCCTTCACCTTTTGATCTCATTATCATTTTTTTTTCGTTTTTTT
Organism: Doryteuthis pealeii; assembly: GCA_023376005.1. Taxonomy (NCBI): domain Eukaryota; kingdom Metazoa; phylum Mollusca; class Cephalopoda; order Myopsida; family Loliginidae; genus Doryteuthis; species Doryteuthis pealeii. The sequence goes on along the minus strand of JALAJA010000099.1, from coordinate 57,784 downwards.
ATGCTTTGCTTTCTTTCTCCTCTACTTTCATTTTCCTACGTTGTCTTTCTTTCATTCTTTACTTACTGTGCTATATAAGATCATTGTTTTTACAATTATTTTTCATTCGCTCTTCCTAATATTCTCCTCGTGTTATTTCGCTCTGATTTTTATCTCTCTAATATTTCTCTAATTCATGTATTCTTTCTTTTTTCTTATTTGTCGATTGATCTCATATTCTTTCTTCATCATTTATATACACTTCGTATTCATATAATCTATCTCCTCTTATTCTTTCCTTCTTATATAGTTCTGTTGTATACATTAAACATAACATATTTTTCTTTCCACATATTAATTCTCTTGCTTCGTTGATATGTTGTTTATATTTCCTTTGCAATTTTTCTCTTTCGTCTCTTTTCCTTTTATTTTTCCTTTCTTTTCTTTTTTATTTTTTTTATTCTTATGCTTGTTACTTTCCATCTTTTCTTTCCTTCTGTTTCTTTCTGTGTGCGTTTCATTCTTTCCTTCTGATTATTTGTTGTGTTCTTTTTACAATATTTTCTTCCCTAATTTCTTCCTTTCGTTTGTTTTATTCCTGAATTTTCTTCTCTCATCTCTCTTCATTATTCATTCTTTTTTGAGTGTGTTTTTCTTAATTTCTTTCTTATCTTTCCATCTTTCTTTTCCTTCTTTCTTCGTTTCTTTCTTTCATTTTTCTCTTACTTATTGTGTCGTCTTTTTACATGCTGTGTTTCTTCCCTTTAGTATCTTGTGTCCCTCTACGTGTTATTTCTGCATATTAATG
>JALAJA010000099.1:50000-56897 GCA_023376005.1 Doryteuthis pealeii | reverse complement strand
GAAGAGAATTGACAACAAAGTTAGCATATATTTGCTAAGTATATATTATATACGTATATATATATAATATATATATATATATATATATTTGTTAATGTATGAGTAGTAAGCTTACCGGTGGGTATGAGTACGATCGTTTTGGAAGCGCACAATATCCAGAGGTTAAGATTGAGAAAAAACAAATACAAAGTGCTCAATACAATGTAGAGCAAAAATGATTTGTACAATGGAAAGGAGTAACCTACTCGAGTTTCATCGATTGATTCTTCAGGGTTACATCCGTTGAATTAATCGAGTTTCGATTAATTTCAGTTGGTTATAAATACATGCCCGTTGGAATGAGATTCATCCTTTATAGACGAACCCTTATTTATATTTAAAAATATAAATAAGGGTTCGTCTATAAAGGATAAGTCCCATTCCAACGGGCATGTATTGTACCAACTGAGATTAATCGAAAACTCGATTAATTCAACGGATGTAACCCTGAAGAATCAATCGATGAAACTCGAGTAGGTTACTCCTTTCCATTGTGTTATATATATATAAATATATATATGTGTATATATATATATATATGTATATGTGTGTGTGTATATACTATATATGTATATGTGTATATATATCATATATGTATATGTGTAATGTGTGTGTGTGTATAATACATATATGTATATGTGTTATATGTGTGGTGATGTATATGTGTATATGTCATATATGTATATGTGTATATATGTGTGTATATGTGTGTGTAATATATACATATATGTATATGTGTTATATGTGTGTGCGATACATGTGTGTGTGTGTGTATATAACATATATGTGTATATATATGTGTGTTGTGTGTGTAATATACATATATGTATATGTTATATGTGTGTGTGTGTGTGTATATATACATATATGTATATGTGTATATATGTGTGTGTGTGTGTGTGTGTATATATACATATATGTATATGTGTGTATATATGTGTGTGGTGTGTGTGTATATATACATATATGTATATGTGTATATATGTGTGTATGTGTGTTGTGTGTATATCATATATGTATATGTGATATATGTGTGTGTGTGTGTGTGTATATATACATATATGTATATGTGTATATATGTGTGTGTGTGTGTATATATACATATATGTATATATGTGTATATATGTGTGTGTGTGTGTGTATATACATATATGTATATGTGTATATATGTGTGTGTGTGTGTGATATATACAATAATATGTATATGTGTATATATGTGTGTGTGTGTGTGTATATACATATATGTATATGTGTATATATGTGTGTGTGTGTGTATAATATACATATATTGTATATTATATGTATATGTGTATATATGTGTGTTGTGTGTGTGTGTATATATACATATATGTATATGTGTATATATATGTGTGTGTGTGTGTGTGTATATACATATATGTATATGTGTATATATATATATGTGTGTGTGTATATATATATACATATATGTATATGTGTATATATGTGTGTGCGGATACATGTGTGTGTGTGTGTGTATACATATATGTATATGTGTATATATGTGTGTGTGCGGATATATGTGTGTGCATGCGTATACATACACATATGCAGAATTTCTAATTTTTAAATTTAATTTTTAAGTTCTAATTTACATTTTATCCATTCTTAATTCATTAGGCCTTTCAATCTTAAATGTAATACAAAATCACCAAGCTTATAATTCCACTCCACACATATTCACATTATTTCAACTCCAATTAAAATATATTCGAATAAATAAATTTAAACATGTTTTAACAAAAACAAAAATTCATTCACCATGCATTGCCCTTTGATATTAATTTTAACTTATTTTTAATTTATTTTAAGCCTCGATTATAATAACAAAATTACTGTGAATACAATATACACTAGGGACTAGCAAAAAAATCGGATACTACGAGTTTTAAAAGCGAATTAAAAATAATTAAATCTATTATTTAAGGTTAAACTAAATCGATAAGTAGTAACATAATAACCATCATTAAAAAAGAAAAATATCATTACATATGCAGTTTATTTTTAAAAGATTTAAAACTATTTGTTTTGGTCAATTTTAGACGCTTGTTCACAATTTTAACGTAACATTTGGGATGAAAATAAATTTACCAAAAATCAGGTAATTATCCGATTTTAATGAAATTTTCAGTATTGATTTAACAATTAATGAATTTTATAATGCATCAGTTATTTTATTTCAAAACTTTAATTTAGTATTTTTGCTATGAAAAATTAATATATAAAATTCATTTAAAATATGAAAATCCTGATGTTAAGTTTAAAATGTTATATTTTTAGATTCTAAAAATAAATATCTACTTAATGCAAACCTTATTTTAGGTGCCAAAAGTAATAAGTTTTGAAGAAAAACTCGATTGAAAATGTACTCCCTCCCTTTTTAAGCAGAAAAAAACATCGATGTATAATTTTTTCTTTTATAAAATAATAGCCAATTAAATAATTATCGAAATGAGTAAAAAAGAAATCTCCAAAAAATTAATTATTTATTATTTTTTTACATTTTATTTTTCGATTTTCGGTACTTATTTTCTCATAGAAGAGCAACCGTAAACAATATTTTTTTTTGTTTCTATTCATAACTTCGGTCTTTTATCTCATTATTTATACTGTAATTAGTATCGGTCAAGGTCCAAATCAAAATAATTTTACGCCCCCAGCATAGGGGGGGGGGGGGGTCAAAATTAAGTGACCTGAAAAAAATGAGAAAGTTTTGAAATAAAATTAATAATGCTTTATAAAGATCATTCATTGATACATAAACACTGAAAATTTCATTAAAATCCGATAATTCCTGATTTTTGGTAAATTATTTTCTGTAGGGGGGCTAAAGTGATTTTGTCAAAAACACAGTTTAGGCTTAGTTTGCCAGTCCATTATATACACCAATAAGTATCACTACGCTCACTTCATAATAACTCTAACCAAAACAAAACAATATAAATAGATTTGAACCTCCCCCCTTTTTCTCCACCCCTTTTTTTTTAATAAAACCGCTTTTAAATTATATATTATAAAATGGGTACAAGAGATAACCTACTCGAGTTTCACCATAAGGATCTTCAGGGTTAAATCCACTGAAAACAAAACAATATAAATAGATTTGAACCCCCCCCCCTTTTTTTAAAAAATCAAACCGCTTTTAAACATTATGACACATCCAATTGTTAGACAGCTGCATCCTTGTAAATACATTAACACAAATCGATTCTGACTTATTGTTTACTTTTCGAATCCCACAAAAAAAATCAACATCCGGTGACTTTCGATTCAAAAAAGTCTCACACTTTTTTGAATCGAAAGTCAGCGTTCTTTCGCAACGAACATTTTAATGCAATGACCACACACGTGAAATCGATTGCTATTAATCGGTGTCTCGATTAATTCAGTGGATTTAACCCTGAAGATCCTTATGGTGAAACTCGAGTAGGTTATCTCTTGTACCCATTTTATAATAAATTTGCTCTACTTAGTATTGAGCACTTTGTATTTGTTATATCGCTGACTTACCCCTCTGAATTCCACACTTAGTAACCATCATGACCAAATTCACTGGTAAGTCACCTTTTCCTTTATATATATATATATATATATATATATACACACACATATATATATATATATATATATATATATATATATATAGTTGAATGAAGTGACAAATAAAAGTTTTAGCTTTTATTCATTTATTTGGGAACGATATTACTACCAATGGTTTCCTGAAAGCATTCATCAGGTAAACGAAATAGTTCTTTTTTAAATATTCAAATATATATCAGTCGGTAGAGTGTTCGGCTAAGAATCACAAGGTTCCTGGTTCGATACCGGCCCCCGCCAACTGAGCGTATGAGTAGCACAGGAATCTGTGCGGTAAAGTAAGGAGCTGATGGTAGGTGTGGCACTCCACCTCAGACGTTAAAAACAATCTCCTTTGTCTAGCGCTAGTGTAAAGGGAATAGACTCCCTCGCCCTCTGACTGATACCGACTTTAGGCCAACCCGACGACTTTACTTATATATATATGTGTGTGTGTGTATATGTATATATATATATATATATATATATATATATATATATATAAGTAAAATCGACGAGGCGGCCTAAAGTCGGTATCAGCCAGTCAGCAAGGAAGTCTATCCCCTTTTCAATAGCGCTAGACCAAGGTGATTGTCTTTGGCGTCTGAGGTGGAGCGCCACACCTACCATCAGCTCCTTACTTTACCGCACAGATCCCTCCCTGTGCTACTCATACGCTGAGTTGGCGAGGACCGGTATCGAACTAGGAACCTTGTGGTTTCTAGCCGAACGCTCTACCGACTATATATATATATATATAATATATATATATATATATATATGTGTGTTTGTGTGTGTGTGTGTGTATGTATGTGTGTGCGTGTGTGTATATATATGTATGTGTGTGTGTGTGTGTGAGAGAGTAACATATGTAATGTTTTTCTATCATATATATATATATATATATATGACTGAAACGACAATTATTATTGTTAGGTATAACAAGTAATTTTTAATAGGTCGGACGAGCCCTGTCGTGACAAAGAGACAAAAAAAGGTATGTAATAAAAAATCGACACTTCCAAACTTGTAGCAGTTTCTGGTTGAAAAGATAAAAGATAACATCTAGCACGTGCCGTGTTGATAACAAGATGCAGGCACCTGCTGCATTAATGGGGAAAAAGAACGAGAGAGAGAGAGAGAGAGAGAGAGAGAGAGAGAGAGAGAGAGAGAGGGAGAGGGAGGGAGGGAGAGACAGAGACAGACAAACAGATAATGAAAAGGAAAACAAAGGGAGTAAGCAGGGCGTGAGATAGATAGATAGATAGATAGATAGATAGAGAGAGAGAATGAAAGAGAAAAGAGAGAGAGATAGATGGTGACTGGCAGAGATAGAAGCAGAGATATATACAGAGAGAGAGAGAGAAGAGAGAGAGAGAGAGAGAGAGAGAGATGGTGACTGAGAGAGATAGAGACAGAGATATATAATAGAGAGAGAGAGAAGAGAGAGAGAGAGAGAGAGAGAGAGAGAGAGACGGTGACTGACAGAGATAGAAGCAGAGATATATACAGAGAGAGAGAGAAGAGAGAGAGAGAGAGAGACGGTGACTGACAGAGATAGAAGCAGAGATATATACAGAGAGAGAGAGAGAGAGAGAGAGAGAGGAGAGAGAGAGAGAGAGAGAGAGATGGTGACTGAGAGAGATAGAGACAGAGATATATACATAGAGAGAGAGAGAGAGAAAGAGAGAGAGAGAGACGGTGACTGACAGAGATAGAAGCAGAGATATATACAGAGAGAGAGAGAGAGAGAGAGAGAGAAGAGAGAGAGAGAGAGAGAGATGGTGACTGAGAGAGATAGAGACAGAGATATATACATAGAGAGAGAGAGAGAGAGAGAGAGAGAGAGAGAGAGAGAGAGGGGGGAGAAAGAAGAGTGAGAGAGAGTCAGACACAGATAATGGAAAGAAAAACAAAGGGGTAAGCAGGGCGTGATATATATATATATATATATATAATATATTTTGGAGGATATGTGCTTTATTGAAGTCATACCTAATTTTGAAAATTAATTAGTTAATAATTAATGAATTTAGGAATTTTGACATTTTCTCGATTTGTTTAGCCTTACATTTGAACATATATGCCCGCCTAAATTCATTAATTATTAACTAATTAATTTTCAAAATTAGGTATGACTTCAATTAAGCACATATCCTCCGAAAATTGTCGGCTTAAAGCCATATAAAAAATAAACACATTTGTTTGTTTACTTAACCTCATATATATATATTATATATATAGAGAGAGAGAGAGAGGGAGAGAGAAGAGAGAGGGAGAGCGGGAGAGAGAGAAAGAGAAGGAGGAAGAAACTGACAGACAGATAATGAACAGAAAAACAAAGGGAGTAAGGTAACTAGCAGGGCGTGAGATAGATGGATAGATAGATAGATAGAGAGAGAGAGAGAGAGAGAGAGAGAGAGAGAGAGAGAGAGAGAGGGGGGGGAGAGGGAGAGAGATAAAGAGGGGATAGAGAGATGATGACTGACAGAGATAGAGGCAGAGATATATACAGAGAGGGAGAGAGATAAAGAGGGGGAGAGAGGGATGATGACTGACAGAGATAGAGGCAGAGATATATACAGAGAGAGAGTGAGAGAGAGAGAGAGAGAGAGAGAGAGAAGAGAGAGAGAGAGAGAGAGAGAGGGGGGGTGGACAGGGGTAATCGATACTGTTTTATGCAGTGCTCTAAGAAGAGGAAGGGACAATCTGAGGTCAAAGTTTAGTTATTAAACATCCATATATGCAAGTGGAAGTGCGTGGTGTAACGGTTAGAGTCATAGGAAATTGACTCGTCGACCCGAGTTCAAATCCTGGACAAAGCTGTTTGATTTTCACATAGCGTTAATACCTTTGGGAAAGATATGCACCCAACTGCTCACGCTCCAACTATGGGTAAATAGTAGGGCAGACTGGGCTCTTTAAACTTGGCTAGGCAACCAGTCGAGGTGATGGAAAACTCCGCATAAAAACTGACATCCTGCTTGTGTGGAGGGTTTGGTATATATATATATGTGTTATCCAAAGACACGTGTTTCAAGGTTTACCTCTCATCAGTGTGGCTACACCGTAACAGCTACCCCTAGCCGGGTTTGAGACCTGAATGAATTTTCGTTCACCAAGTCTCTTACCGATGCAGCCAGTAGCGGCTGTCGAATATAGGAGAATATTTAATTGATACATTTCTAAGCGGAAATGAATTCACTAGAGTCCTCGAACTTTGTAAACAAAGTGAGGGTTAGCTACATGCCAGAACGGTGAATT
>JALAJA010000099.1:7500-45000 GCA_023376005.1 Doryteuthis pealeii | reverse complement strand
GGCAGACTGGGCTCTTTAACTTTGGTTTGCCAACCAGTCTAGGAGAAGGAAAACTCTGAATTCAAACCTGTTGAACTCCGCTTAAGAAATTGACCTTGTGTCACATCTTGCTCGTGCGGAGGGGTTGGTTAATATATATATATATGAAGATTAAAGATTAGTTTTCCATACGCTTAGATTAATATATATATATATATATATATATATATATATATATATAATGTGGTGTTGTGTGTGTGGTGTGTGTGTGTGTGTGTGTTTTGGGTAGCATTCTTTCATTTATACATGTAGAATTAAAGAAAAGGCCCATCTCCTGTTTGAAAATTTTATCAACAATATTTTCGAGCTTTCTGGCCAACGTTTTTACATTTGGATGGACTCCGTGGATTAATCCACCGAAGTTTTTTATTCCAAGTACTTTCGGCACTTCGAAGTGCCATCATCAGCGATGATGTGTTCGTGTTCCTTTTTTTTTTTTTTTTTTCAAGTTTTAGTAGTGAGAGTACTTAGGATGGGAACTCGTAGAAATTATATTAACAAAAAAATTATCCTTAAATAAAAATTAATTTTGAATGCAGTACTCACATTTTAAAACATGCCTATAACAATTTTCCTACCAATTCTCCTCCTTCCAGCCTCCACACCCCTTAATATAATTTCTACGAGTTCCCCTTCTAATTACTCTCACTACTACTAACTTAGGTAGGGCCGGGTTAGCTCAGTCGGTAGAGAGTTCGGCTAGAAACCACAAGGTTCCTAGTTCGATACCGGTCCTCGCCAACTCAGCGTATGAGTAGCACAGGGATCTGTGCGGTAAAGTAAGGAGCTGGTGGTAGGTGTGGCGCTCCACCTCAGATGCTAAAATAATCTTTTTGGCCTAGCGCAAGTGAAAAGGGGATAGACTCCCTAACTGTCTGGCTGATACCGATATTAAGCCGCCCCGACGATTTTACTTTACTTACTACTAACTTGAAAAATCTCGAACACAAACACATCACCTGATGATGGCATTTCGAAGTGCCGAAAGTACTTGGAATAAAACGTCGGTGGACTAATCCACGGATTTCATCCAAATGTAAAAAAGTTGGCCAGAAATCTCGAAAACATTGTTAATAAGATTTTTAAAACAGGAGACGTGTATACGGGCGTATAATATATATATATATATATATATTATATATGAGGTAAAATAAGAAATGAAAGAACAAAACTCAGACAAAAATGTGTAGTATATTTCGCTGGAACATTAAGTTCTGCTTCCTTAAGCTTCAAATATATATATATATAAGTGCTCAACTGGAGTCGTACCTAATTTTGAAAATTAATTAATTAATAATGAATTAGGCGGGAATACCTATTAAATGTATGGCTAGACAAATCGAGAAAAATCAATCTCTGTATGTACATTTCGGCCTATTAGGCCTCATCAGCAGAGCTACAGATAGGAAGGCCGCCCTGTGCGTGACTTGAAACCGGACTGCCAAGCTGACAGGCCGATATCACAACCTCTACACCAAACGCACTTCCTAGATTTTACGATCCGTTTAGAGTAGGTTAATATTCCACTTCAGTGACTTTTATTACACGACGATATGATAAGTTGTAAACACGGTTTGTTTAGAATGGCTTTTTGCCGATAATTTTTGGGAGAATAAGTGCTTAATTGGAGTCGTACCTAATTTTGAAAATTAATTAATTAATAATGAATTAGGCGGGAATACCTATTAAATGTATGGCTAGACAAATCGAGGTATTCCAGTCTAATTCATTATTAATTAATTAATTTTCAAAATTAGGTACGACTCCAGTTGAGCACTTATTCTCCCAAAAATTATCGGCAAAAAGCCATTCTAAACAAACCGTGTTTACAATATATATATATATATATATATATATATATATATATATATATATATAAGATTAGACTGGGATACACAGATATGCAAAAGGGTGCGACGTACATATATTTATAATCGATATGAAGAAACTAGGATAACTAGATAGATGAACATGAATAGGCTGATATAATATATATATATATATATATATATATATATATATATATATGATAAGTAAATACACATTAGCGATGTGTTTATGATATGCCTTTTTTTAGCCGACAATTTTTGGGAGAATATGTGCTTAATTGAAGTCGTACCTAAATTCCCACCTAATTAATTAATTAATTAATTATTAATTAACTTTCAAAATTAGGTACGACTTCAATTAAGCAGATGTTCTCCCCCCCAAATATATATATATATATATATTATATATATATATATATATATATATAATATATATTTGTGGGTGGGCCACATAAAAAATGTCCTTGTGTCACTCCCTCATAAGTGGAATGAAAGGCAAATACCTGTAGATAATTCCAACAGTATTAATAATGTAAAACAATTTTATTGATAATTAAGGTTTGAATAAAAATAAAATCATGGAGAATGTGCCGTAAATAACTAAGGGAATTGTGACTTGAGTGGTAATATAGTTTCGGTTACAGACAGACAAACACACAACCTCCATTATAATGAGATTATTATTATTTTCTTAAAATCCTTTTTTGTTTTCTTAAAATTTTTTTACCTGTATGTTGGGATATTTCAATATTCACTATCTATTCTCCTCATACACCTAACGAAGGCATTCGACCTGGTCAGACGAGGCGGGTTTTTTAAATTGCTACAGAAGATAGGCTGCCCGCCCAGACTTCTTGGAATCATCATCTCCTTCTACGAAAACACACACAGCACAGTTTGTTTTAATGGTGCAACATCAGAGGCATTCCCAGTCAGCAGTGGAGTGAAACAGGTCTGCGTCCTTGCACCTACGCTGTTTGGGATATTTTTCTCCGTGCTTCTCCAGTATGCCTTCAATGACTGCAGCGAGGGAGTCTACATACACACCAGAGCTGACGGAAAGTTGTTCAACATTGCTCGACTTAGAGCTAAGACCAAAGTCACGAAGGACCTCATTCGGGAAATGGTATTCGCCGATGATGCAGCCCTAGGGTCACACACTGAGCACGGCCTGCAACAGTTTGTCAATCGACTCACGCATGTTTGCAAGGAGTTTGGACAAACCATAAGTCTAAATAAGACAAAAGTCATGGCACAAAGTGCAGACACCCTCCCGAACATTGTCATCAATAAGTGAAGCCTGGAAACAGTGGATAGCTCAAAGTATCTTGGGTCCACCATTGCCAATTCAGTCTCCACGGACAGTGAAGTCAACAGCAGAATCGCCAGAGCGGTGGCAGTTATGGCCAAACTGAGCCAGAGAATCTGGGACAATGCCAGCCTTACCAAGAAAGCCAAACTGCGCGACTTCAAAGCACGCGTTCTCAGTACTCTCATCTACAGTAACGAAGCCTGGATCACATACTCATGCTACGAGAGAAAACTGGAAAGTTTCCACCTCAGATGCCTACGCCGCATCCTACGCATAGGTTGGCAGGACAAAGTGCCAAACACAGAAATGCTGGAATTAACAGACATAAACAGCATGCCCGTCATCATCTGCGAGAAACACCTACGTTGGCTTGGTCACGTCAGGAGGATGGACAAAGGCCGCATCCCCAAAGACCTACTGTATGGCGAATTAGCAAAGGGCACTTGACCAGTAGGGAGACCATGCCTGTGCCTTAAAGATGTTTATAAGAGAAACATGAAGACATGCCACATTAACACCAACACTTGGGAGGCTTGTGCAGAAGACCGTGCCACCTGGCGACTCCTCGTCAAACAAGGAACGAAAAGGAGTGAAAAAGAGAGGAAAGAAGCCGCCGCAGAAAAGAGAGCCATAAGGAAAGAGAGACAACAGCATCTTCGGCAAGCATCACTGTTTGTTTGCAATCACTGCACCAGAGATTGCCATTCAAAAATTAGTTTGTTCAGCCATTCACGCAGTTGCAGATTTAAAAAAAAAAAGGACACTACGCCATCGTCTCTAGTAGACTGAAGGATGTCAACAATTCTCCCTAGAATTCATTCTATTCAAATGAAGTAAATAAATTAAAAGATCCCTTTATACAAAATGGCAGTAATGCTGGAACAACAACATCACCAATAAACTCTTCCTAATCAAACCCAATTTTGGGAGACTGGAGACCAGTCTTAAGAAAGTCCAGAAAGGAACAATCTTTGTGACCTGATTACGCATTGGTCACACAAGACTAACGCACTCCTATATACTCAAACAAGAACAACAACCTCAGTGTAAAACATGTCAAACACCTTTGACTGTTAAACACTTACTCATAGAATGCAAAGTTTTTGCATTCTATGAGTAAGATCAGAAACATCTTAGTTTTCAGTTTCAAAAATTAAAAACCCTAATGAACATTAAACCCAACCTTAAAAAACGCTAAAAATATATATATTAAAAATTACGCTGAGTTGGTGAGGGCCGGTATTGAACCCGGAACATTGTGGTTCCACAGCCGAACACTCTACTGACTAAACCGGTCCTAGTCCCATTATTATTGTAATCTGAGTCCTTCTGCTCAAATATAATGAATTAACCATCAGTGTTTTGTACTTTGGTTGGGTGTGGTGGGAGAGCTACAATGGGCGGCTTAAAGTAGGCAACGAGTTAATATATCCTTCTTATCCTTCTATTCATCTTATTTTATTTTCTAATCGTCTTATTATTTAAATCTATTCATCTGTTTGTTTACTCGACTCCGTAATCTTGTTTACATTCTAAAGCCATTGTCTTCTTGTCACCTTAAGAAAATCCCTCACAAAAACAGGCAAAATCTGAGCCAATTAATTTTTTCATCGTCTCTGTCGTCTGATCCTTTTTTTCAATTGAATTTTAATGAAACAAAAAATTAATCCGACACTTGTTTCTCCCAATATTATCTTGTTCGTTCGTTGAATCGACCCTGTTGGTCTATTATTCCTCCAATTCTATTAAAAAAAATGGATACCGTTCCGCTGCTGCTGCTGCTGTCGCCACTTCAAAACGAGGCTGATAATTTGTTGCGTCTCAAACGATTCGGAGATATTTGCTGTGAAACAACGCTCACTGCGCATGTGCAAGCACGTAGTCTGAAAAAAATCCTTTGTTTTTGTTCTGTCGGCGACTATTTCAAGAAAAAACAAAGAGTTATGTTCTCTTAGAACACCAGATTAATGTCTTTTTTATGTTTTTGTTATTAAAAATCAGCGGGGAGTGATTCGTTAATCTCGGAGAGATGACAGTTTTCATTTATAAATATTTTTTTTCATTATTTTGGCTTTCTTTCTTTCTTTCTTTCTTTTTCTTTTTTTCTTTTTTAAAAATTTTCTACGTCTGTTTTGAAACAAATTGTCCCGTCCGTGAAGGGGGGGGGGGGGTCTAACTGGGATGAAAATAAATATTTAACACAAAAAATAGAAGTCAGTTTATTTCTTTTGGCTTTTTCTTTTGTTTGTTTGTATTTTTGTACTTTTTTTAATTAGCTGTTGACAAGTCTGGCCCGGGGGGTACGGGAAATAAATACGAAGACTCAGGAAAATGAATCGAATACAAACGGAGACATATAAAGAAATTTAGATGAGCAAATAAAACATTAAAAAATGATGTAAGAAATTTCAAGAAAAAAAGACAAAAACAAAAAATAAATAAATAAATAAACTATGAATAAAGATTTACTTATTCAATTTAAACTTATCAAGTAAAAGAATTCGAAAAGAAAAACTGAAAAATGGCGGTTATGGTAGTGGTGTGTGTGTGTGTGTGCAGGGGGGGTCATATATTAGAAGAAGAAAAAAGAAGAAAGAACGAGAAAGAAGAAAAGAAGGAGCGAGATTGAATGAAAAGTGAAAGAGTTTATGGGATCTGTAAAAGAATGAAAAAGGAAAGAAAAAGCGAAGGAAAAGAAAGAAAGAGAGGAAATAAATAACGAGAGAGTCTGCAGAATTCAAAAAAAAGAAAGAAAGAAAGAAAGAAAGAGAGAAAGAAAGAAAGAAAGGGTGGAAGGAAAGAAATATAAAAAGAGAATATAAAGAATATGAGAGTCTACAGAATCAAAAAAAGAAAAAGAAAAAAAGAAACGAAAGGAAAGAAGAACAGAAGAAAAAAAGGAAGGAAGAGAGAGAGAGAAAATAAAAATAAAGAGATGAAATAAAGAACGAGAGAGTCTACACATTTTTTTCTAAAGAAAAAGAGGGAATAAAAACGAGAGGCTCTATGTCGTTCAAAAGAAAGAAAGAAAAATAGAAAGAAAGAAATGAAAAAGAAAAAAAAGAAAGAAAGAAATGAAAAAGAAAAAAAAGAAAGAAAGAAAGAAATGAAAAAGAAAAGAAGAAAAAGGAGAAAAGAGAAAGAAAGAAAAAAATCTAATATAAAAATAACAAATAAAAAGTCTACAAAATTAAAAAGAAAGAAAGAAAAAGAAAGAAAGAAGGACAGAAGGAAGAAATAAAAGAAGAAAGAAAGAGAGAAAAGAAAAACAGAGAGGAAATAATGAGCGAGGGAGTTTACAGAATTAAAAAAGAAAGAAAGAAAGAAAGAAAGGAGGGACGGAAAGACGTACGTAGGTCCAACTCCGGTTTCGACCGGGGTATCCGGTGGCTTTTGTCGCTGGACCTTACAAGCTAACATCGTTGATCTCAGGGGGGCCGTCCCCCCAGGCAACACCTGCCCCTTTGATTTAAAGGGACAGGACTGGGTTTATTGCCAGGTGCCTGAGGTACCCCCTTGCGGGCTAATGCCGAAGGGATCAACGCATTTTTGCAGCCGCCAACCATGAGTATCGGCTTGTGGGTGGTCCCAAATTTATAGGGCCTTGTGCCTAACCCGTTCACGTGGTGTACGTGGGAAATATCAAGTATGTAAGGAAGGAAGGAAGGAAGAAGAAAAATTTAAACGGAGGAAATAAAGAAAATGAATCGAATACAAGCGGAGACAAAGAAAAATAAATGAAAAAAAAAATGTATGAAATTTTAAGATAAATCTTCTTTATCAACATAAAATAAATCTTATTCATTAACAATGTTTCTATTAAAATCTGAGTTTGATTTGCCTCAAAACAGCCCATGTTATTATATCTTTAATATTACTAGTACAAAATAAAAAAAACACCATCCGGGCGATGTAAAAATAGATTTTTGAAACATATTACCTGAGGGGTGGGAGTAAAAAATTCAATGTCAGCGAGTTTGTACCCTAAGTAAGTAAAATCATCAAATTCATTAAAGGATTAAAAAATAAAACAATTTGAAATGTAAACTTTAAATATGTATTAGAATAAAACAAACTATATATTGATATATAATACCAGTCATGTATTTATTAAAACTTGTTTTAAAAAAAACAATGAGGACTGTCTAATGTTGCATGTTCAAATTTTGAGTGTATTTATTCTATGTTATGACGATTTTGGGTAATGTGACGTAAGCAGTGACGTAGTTTTTGTTACAGACAAAAACCGGAGTCGAATCCCCATTATTAATAGATTGTTTTATTCTCCAACATATTAAATTCAATTCTATAAATGATTTTATATAGAAACCATTTAAATTAATTAAAATAAGTGTACTTTTTATATGCGTTCTTATTTAATTTCCATAGTTTTTCTAATTCAATATATTTCATCAATTTCATAAGTTTATCAATGAATATTCAATTTATGGACAAAATCATTAATACATAGAATAAATTTTATTTATTGACAATATCTCTATGAAAACCTGAATTAGATTTACCTGAAAACATTCCATGTTATTAAAATATTTACCTCGCAGGTATGCATGTATGACACAAGGACTTTTAATGTGGGACCAACCACTAGCCCAAGCCCATGGGATGGCGGATGTAAAAAAATGCGTCAATCTCGTCGGTATTCCCCCTCAAGGGGGTTTCTCAGGCACTGTGCAATAAACCCAGCTCTGCCACTTTAAATCAAGGGGGTATGTATTGCCTGGGGGAATAGGCCCTGAGATCACGCCATTAATTTCACTAACAGTCCAGTGATCGAAGCCACCGTATCCACAGGTTCCGAAGGGTCCATGTTATTAGTGTGGTATTTACCACATATCCCACGTGCACGGGTCAGGCACAAGGCCCTATTAATGTTGGACTACCCACGAACCAAAGCTCATGGGTGGCGGGTGCAAAAAATGCATTGATCCCGTCGGCATGGTGATGAAGGGGTGCTCCACATTCCCCAAACCTCCAAACCTCCAATGGGGCCACCTGTTGGCCGTAGGTGGTGACCCGTGATGCTTAAGGATAGAACCCAGGTGGATGAGCAGTTCATGACTTGCAATACTCCATTTTGGCCCTATCTTGGGCTAGACGGGCGGTCGGAGAGGCCCCCTCCGATCAATCGGCTGGTCACGTCAAGCCCTAGCACCTATATGATTTTCCCAACCCTATTGCCCTTATGGCAAGCCCCAACCCCTTTTTATCATATGGGTGCTAGAAGGCGGTGACTGAGGGTCTACATGTCCTGGGAATGACGTTAAACTCTGATGGTGAGGTTCCAGTTTTGGAGGTTTGGGGAATGTGGAGCACCCCTTCATCACCATTGCTCCCAGGTCCACTGTGAGTGATAGTACCTGTTAGGGTCCCATCTATGGGTTAAATAGAAAAATGTATTTATAAAAAAATTGTATTATCCATTAAGAATTGATTTATTTCAAAACTTTATCGGCATTAAATGACCCACTGAGGTTGATATGCCGTAAAACAAAACAAAACAAACAAATCTAACATTATATTAATAATTCAGAATCTTTCTCAAGCTCCAATCACCAAAATACACCAATCTGTCTAAGAGACCGTAAACTATTCCCATACGAACAAATGGGTGAGTGGGAAATAAGTGACAATTCTATTGACAATAAGAAATTGTCAATGAATGAAAAACGAAATAAAAAGAAAATAAAGAATATTTACAATTAAAATATTATTATTAGAATGAACTCCCCTCCCTTTTCCATTTACCAAATATGGCGGGAAAACTTGTTAACTGGCGGGAAAATGATCCAAGAAGTGTGGGAAAAATGGTATTAATCGAAATCACTTAATTTAGTGTTTACATTGTTAAGTGGATGAAAGCTTTTATACAATAAAGAAACTTTATTTAATTTTTCTAAATAATGTAAAGTTTTCATTAAAAATAAATTTTCTTTTGTCTTTTATCTGATAAATTATTTATAACATTAAAATGTTGGGTTACTATAGTTAAGATTAAACTTGTTGCAGATAATTGTTTTATTTTGTAAATTCAGTTTCATTGGTATATAATTTTCTTACTTGCATTTGCACTGTATATTATGTAATGTGTGTATATAATTATTGTATATTACATATTATCCCTAAGTATTTACATATTTTCAAACGAGAATCATAAAATAATTTAAAAATTGATCTAGCAACTTTTTTTCTTCATGTATTGTATGATTTGAGATTTTGTTTGAAAATTGTTTTGAAAATTACAAATGCAAATAAAAATTATATGAATTTCTTGAGTAAGTATTTTCTTTTTTCTTTTCTTTCTTTTTTCTTTTCTTTCTTTTTTCTTTTCTTTCTTTTTTTAATTTTTTTTTTAAGCAAAACATATTTAATCATTTTTTAGGTTAAAAATGAAATTTTGCATTGAGAATTTTATTTGTTTGAATTTTAATATCCCCTTTTTTTTTTAAAAAAACAAACTTTTTTTCTTTTTTAAATTTCATATTTAATATTTACAAATTTTAAGACAAATATACTGGTTAGTATTATTTGGATTATTCAGACTATTGTCCTCATCTTTATTGTTATCTGTAGAACGTTTCGGCCGATGTGCCCTCTGGCCTTCTTCAGGTATTTCTTTTCGAACTCGGGAACCTTCTTCAAAGTTCCGTGATGGCTTCTGATTGTGACAAGAAATACCTGAAAAGATCCAGTGGACACATCAGCTCAAACGGATCAGCAAGGCCAATGATGCATTTGGAAAATTAAACAAAAGGTTGTGGATTTGCCGTGGTATTTCAGTTGCAACAAAAGTCAAGGTATATGTTGCATGTATTTTATCTGCTCTCCTTTATGCTTGCGAAACCTTGACCACGTACAAGAATCATCTTAAACGTATCGAGCGCTTTCACCAGCAATGCCTAACGACAAATATTAGGGGTGCGCTGGTAAATGTATGTCAGTGACATTGAGGTTCTGGGGCGAGCCAAATGTCAAAGCATAGAATCTCTCTTAAAGTAATTTTAGCTTACTGTTAATTTTGAACCAGAAAATATCAAGTTTTATTTACTTAAAAAGTGGAAATTTGTACAAATTACAACAATTTTGTGTTAATTTGAAGTTAGACCATAAACTCCTGAAAAATCTTGGTTTTCTATCATCTAATGGGGGAAGAAAGGGTTGATTAAATTGAGTCGGAATTTCTTTTATATTCATTTATGTGGTGGGAAAAACTTGTTAACTGGTTGAAAAATGATGCAAGAAGTGTGGGAAAAATGGTATTAATCGAAATCAAATGGTATTAATCAATCAATTAGGGTTAGTGTTGGTGTTTAGGGTTTAGGGTTAGTTTAATGGGAAAATAAATAAATAATTTGGGTTTCTGAAACCCAAATTATTCATTTAATGAAAAAACAGAACATAAACCCAAACCCAAACCCAAACCCTAACCACAATCCTTACCCTAAATCCAACCCTAACCCTAACCCTAACCCCATCCCTTACTCTAAACCAAACCCTAACCCTAAATCCTAACCCTAAACTCCCCTGGAACACCCTAATTTACTAAACAAAAGTTCATAATTACCCTATTTTCTATGTTATAAGCAGAAGTAGCAAAAGTACGAATGTTGTAGCAAAAGGAATTTGATTTAAACAATAACCATCCCGAAAAAGAAAGAGGTACCAGCCCGAGAAAGCAACCGACTGGATCAGCCCGAGAAAACAGCCCTGAAGTATACGACGATGTAGACCAGGGATCACCAAACTTGATTAAATTGAGAAACAGTCGGAACTTCTTTTATATCAATTATTTATTCTGGTTTAGCTGTTTTGGTAGAGAACCTGCCAAGGAATCGCAAGGTTCATGGTTCGATACCGGTCCCCACAAACTCAGCGTAGCATAGATTGGATAAAGTAGTGAACTGACGTTAGGTGTGGCGCTCCACCTCAGCAAAAGCAGTTGGTGTATTCTAATACCCCAGTCGACAGGGCTGTTTGCGCAAATCAAGCAAGTAATATATTTTTTTTCTTTAATCTGTGCAGTTTGGACAATCATATAGGTGCTATGGAGGCGCGTGGAGCTATGGAGGCGCGTGGTCTAATGGTTAAAGTCGTAGGAATTGGACTCGTCTACAGTTCAATTCCTGGACGAAGCTGTTGACATTTCACATAGCGCTAATACCCTTGGGAAAGGTATGAATCCTACTATTCCTTCAGCTATGGGTAAATAGCAGGGCAGACTGGACACTTTAACCATGGCTAGGTAACCAGTCTAGGAGAAGGAAAAATCTGAATTCACACCTGTTAAACCCCGCTTAAGAAATTGACCTTGTGTCACATTCTGCTCGTGCGGAGGGGTTTGTGAATATATATAGGTGCTACGGCTTGACGTGACCAGCCGATTGATTGGAGGGGGCCTCTCTGGCTGCCCGTCTAACCCAAGTAAAGGCAGAATTATTGCATGTCGTGGACTGCTCAGCCACCAGGAATCCATTTTCAAGTATTGTGGGTCGCCACCCACGACCAACAGCAAACTGAGATAGGCAGGCCACTTGAACAAACTTGGGGATGACACTTTGTCAAAGCAGATTCTTTACTCCCAACTGAGAGAAGGATCACGTGGAATCGATAGGCCAAAGTTCAGACCAACATCAAGAGAAACCTGGAGGACTCGAACATCCGAATAGACAGTTAACAAGACACAAGAGATCGAATCAAATGGTTAAAACACATCCGCATGTTTTCATCATCGGATACGATGGACAGTAGAAAGCTACAAATACTTAGGAATTTTAGAAGCGGACAATATCATGCAAGCAGAAATGAAAGGAAAAGTTAAAAAAAGAATATCTCAGGAGAACTAGAAAACTTCTAGAAACGAAACTTAACAGCAGAAATCTGATCAAAGGAATTAATACCTGGGCTGTCCCCATTATAAGATACTCAGGACCATTCTTAAAATGGACAAAAGAAGAACTCAGACAGATAGACCAAAGGACGAGAAAATGAATGACCATGCACAAGGCTCTCCACCCTAGAGATGATAGAGATAGATTGTATGTGTCAAGAAAGGAAGGGGGAAGAGGTCTTGCCAACTTAGAGGAATGCGTAGAAACCACAATCCAACAACTTGAAGATTACACAAGGAAGAGCAAATACAAACTACTTATGGCGGCCAACAATAGTAGAAACGGCAGATGGACAAACAGAAAAACGACAAAGACTAGAAAACAAAAATGGGAAGAAAAACAATTATATGGACGCTTCAAACGACAAATAGAAGAGGTTGCACATAAAAAGACTTGGACATGGTTAAGAAAGGGGAACCTCAAAAGAGAAACAGAATCACTTATAATTGCAGCACAAAATAATGCCCTAAGGACAAACTACATAAAATCGAAAATTGATAAGACCCAACAAAATAGTAAATGTAGACTTTGCGGTAATAGAGATGAGACTGTAAACCATATACTCTGCGAATGTAGCAAACTAGCACAACGAGAATACAAAACTAGACATGACTGGGTTGGGAAGGTGATCCACTGGGAATTATGCAAAAAATTAAATTTTGACCACACAACAAAATGGTATATGCATAAACCAGAATCTGTTCTTGAGAACGAAACACATACAATTCTCTGGAACTTTGAAATAAAAACGGATCACCTTATCCCAGCAAGAAGACCAGACCTAGTGTTGATAAACAAAAAAGAAAGAACTTGTCCACTGGTGGATTTTGCAGTGCCAGCAGATCACAGGGTGAAGCTAAAGGAAAATGAAAAAATGGACAAATATCTGGACCTTGCCAGAGAACTGAAAAAGTTATGGAACATGAAAGTAGAAGTGATACCAATTGTGGATGGTGCACTTGGAACAGTCCCAAAAGGATTAGAAAAGGGTTTGGAAAGTTTGGATATCAAAGGAAGGATTGAAACCATTCAGAACACCGCACTGCTGAAATCTGCCAGAATACTCAGAAGAATCCTGGAGACCTGAGAAGACTTGCTGTCACTCATACTCCAGTGAAAAACCATCAGCTAATGCTGATGTGAAAACTCAAAAGGAGTAAATAATAATAAACATTTTGACATAAAAAGACATAAATTTGAATAATTATGAGTAAAAATCTCTTTTAAAAGAAATCCATTAACAAAAAGAAATAACTGTAAAACCCTTATATATTCATATTTTCGTCTCCTTCAAGTTATAAGAAAACACAAAAGGCGCTGTCATGTGCTCATACTATTCAGTCTTGTCCAGCGCAATCTGAGATAGGCAATTAAAAAGACTTGGCGATGACTGAGAGCCATAGCAGATTCTGTAGTCTCAACTAAGAGAGGGATAACATGGAATCGGTAGACCAAAGCACATGGTACAAAGACAGGTAATCTTCAACTTGTTCCTCGTAAATTCCTACCATGAAATAAACTGAACCCTCATTTTATGTCCGTGCTTTTTGCAATAAATGTTTTAAATATGTTTGCAATAAATGTTTTTAAATAAAGAAAATATATTCAGTATTGTAAAATAACGGGTGCAAGAAAAATAAAACATTTATTGCAAAAACACGGACATAAAATGAGGGTTCAATTTATTTCATGGTAGGAATTTACGAGGAACAAGTTGAAGATTACCTGTCCTTGTACCATGTGCTTTGGTCTACCGATTCCACGTTATCCCCATACGCAGTTGGCAAGATACAACCAGAGATCGAATCAAATTGAGGAAACAGATTCACATGGTGTCATCATCAGATACAATAGACAACTAGTAGTAGAATTTTTGTTTGCTATCTTTTACGTGAAAGAAAGAAAGAAAGAAACAGAGAAAGAAAGAAAGAAAGAAAGAAAGAAAGAAAGAAAGAGAAGAAAAAAGCAACAAAGACGCTGAAAGAAAAGAAAGAGATAGAATAAAGAAAGAAAGGAATGAACTGAAAGAAAAAAAGAAAAACATTAAAAGAAAGTAAGAACGAAAGAAAGATGAGATAAAAGTAAAAAAGACAGAGGAGAGGGATGCAATAAAACGAGGAAACTAAAAAGAAAGAAAGAAAGAAAGAAAGAAAGAAGAAATCAAATGACCTCAGAGAAAGAAAGAAAGGAAGAAAGAAAGAAAAGAAAGAAGAAATAAATAAATAAATGAAGAAAGAAAGAAAGAAAGAAAGAAGAAATCAAAGGAAAGAAAGAAAGAACGAAAGAAAGAAAAATCAAATGCCCTCAAAGAAAGAAAGAAAGAAAGAAATATATTGAAATAGAAAGAAAGAAAGAAAGAAAGAAGAAAGAAAGAAGAAATCGATTGACCTGAAGGAAAGAAAGAAGAAAGCAGAAATCAAAAAAAGGATATGAAAGGAAAAGAAGAAAGAAAGAAAGAAAGAAAGAAAGAAAGAAGAAGCAAATGCCCCCAAAGAAAAGAAAGATAGAAAGAAAGAAATATATTGAAATAGAAAAGAAAAAAAGAGAAAAGAAAGAAAGAAGAAATCAAATGTCCTAAAAGAAAGAAAGAAAGAAGAAAGAAAGAAATATATTGAAATAGAACGAAGAAAAGAAGAAATATATTGAAATAGAAAGAAAGAAAGAAAAGAAAGAAAGAAAGAAATATATTGAAATAGAAAGAAAAAGAAGAGAATATATTGAAATAGAAAGAAAGAAAAAAGAAAGAAAGAAGGAAAGAAAGAAAGAAGGAAATATATTGAAATAGAAAGAAAGAAAGAAAGAAGAAGAAAGAAATATATTGAAATAGAAAGAAAGAAAGAAAGAAATATATTGAAATAGAAAGAAAGAAAGTAAGAAAGAAAAAGAAATATATTGAATGAAGAAAGAAAGAAAGAAAGAAGAAATCAAATGTCGTAAAAGAAAGAAAAAAAAAGGAAAAAGCCGTGACCCCCCCCCCCCAAAAAAAACCCTAACCCTTTTTCTCCCGAAAACAAAACAAAACACAAATCTCTCATGTATTTTATCACATCCAGGAAGCTTAAGTGACAAAACGAAACAATGCGAATCTAGTTAGACATATTACCCCCTCAAAACGACCGTTCCGGGGGGACGAGGGAGGGGGCGGATGGGGGAACACCTTTAGTTAACACATAATATTCCTCACTCCTTTTTTAACAAACCCTCTCCCTTGTTTTTCTTTTGGTGTGTTGGGGGGTGTGTGTTGTTGTGTGGGCGGGGTGAATATCTGTGAAATGCTAACGGAATATGAAACCGCCAATAAAGGAGTCGTAGAATTAATAGACGGCTTTGTTTAGATTCGAATTCAAACATGGCGAACATTATTAGATGTTTCGTGTTGGCTTACCGGTTTTGAAGATGTCGTCAATTTTGAAATTTGCTTCCAAGTGAAAAGAAGAAAAAAAAATGCCATGTTTATCTAATTAGGGGACAGGTGAGAAATTTTGGGGTGGGTGTCTACCTGGGTGGCTGGTGTTTCCTTCGATAATACGAAGGGACATTTCTCTGGACATTGTGGTTCTGCCACCCTAAAAAATATGGCGAAAAATATGAAAGAGAGACAAGATATTTAGACCTATCTATCAATCTATCAATACCTCTCTCTCTCTCTTTCTTTCTCTCTTTCTTTCTTTCTCTCTCTCTCTCTGTCTCTGTCTCTGTCTCTGCCCCTCTCTCTATAGCTCCCTCTCTATCTATCAATCTATCAATACCTCTTTTTTTATCTCAACCTGTTCATCTCCCCCCCTCTCTCTCTGTCTCTGTCTCTCTCTGTCTATCTATCTATTTATCTATCTATCTAAGTCCATTAATATTTAAGTCCATTTATATCTATATACCTATCGATGTTCATTATCTATCTATCTACCTATCTACTTATCTATCTATCTATCTATCAATTCATATCTATCTAACTCAGGGTTCATTATTAGTCTGTCTATCTATCGATCTATCTATCAATATATTTAACTATCTCAATATTCCTTATCTATCTAAGACAATTCAAATCTATCTATCTATTTATATAAATCCATTCATATCTATCTATCTATCTATCTATCTATCTATCTATCTATCTATCTATCTATCCATTCAAATCTATCTATCTATCTATCTATCTATCTATCTAAGTCCATTCATATCTATCTATCTCAGTATTCATTATTAGTCTGTCTGTCTATCTATCTATCTATCTAATTCCATTCAAACATATCTATCTATCTATCTATCTCAGCCCATTCAAATCCATCTATCTATATATCTATCTATCTATCTATCTATCTATCTATCTAAGTCCACTCAAATCTATCAATCTATCTATCTATCTAAGTCCATTCATATCTATCCATCTCAGTGTTTATTATTAGTCTATCTATCTATCTACTTATCTATCTATCTATCTCAGTGTTCCTTATTAGTCTGTCTATCTATCAATCTATTTAACTATCTCAATATTCATTATCTAAGTCCATACAAATCTATCTATCTATCTATCTATCTATCTACATTCATATCTATCTATCTATCTATTTATCTACCTCAGTCTTCATTATTAATCTATCTATCAATTTATCTATCGCAATATTCATTATCTATCTAAGTCCATTCATATCTATCTATCTATCTATCTATCTATCTATCTATATATATAATATATATTATATATATATATATATATATATATATATCTCAGTGTTCATTATTAGTCTGTCTATCTATCTATCTATCGCAAATATTCATTATCTATCTAAGTCCATTCATATCTATCTTATCTATCTATCTATCTCTTCTCTATATATATATCTCAGTGTTCAATTATTAGTCTGTTCTATTATCTATCTATCTTATCTATCTATCTATCTATCTATTTAAATATTTCAATATTCATTATCTAAATCCATTCAAATCTATCTATCTATCTATCTATCTATCTATCTATCTATTCATATTTATCTATCTAACTATCTCCGTCTTCATTATCTATCCATCTATCTATTTAATTATCTCAATATTCATCATTATTATTAATCTACAAATAAAATCCTTGAAGATTTTGTGGAATTGCCAAATTTGATGACATACAAGACCACCCCCACCCCTTCATTATTGGCCGTTAATATTACAGTATCATAGAGTTAGATTGGGGTGGGGCAGGTTTATCTCAGTCAGTAGAGGTTCCAGGTTCGATAGTCCTCACCAACTCAGTGTATGAGTAGCACAGCTTTGGTAACCTGATCTATGCAGTAAACATCTAGGAGCTCACGGAAGGTGTGGTGCTCTACCTTAGTGACAACTATCTCCCTAGACTAGCACTAGCAAAAATAGAATATACTACATAATTTGTGCGGTGGCATGGGTTGTTGATTGACCCTGTAGCGTGAATTCTGAGGGGCAATTGGCTTTCAGATCAGGGAACGGAAAAATACCAGGACGGTTATAACTCCATGACCCCAGAGGCGGGAATCTCGCACGTCACGTGATTCAGTTAGTTTTGATTTAAGTATATATGACTATACAAAAAATAGACTACCCCCAACAAAATTTATCAGAAAGCAAAAAAGAATGAAAACAGATTAAAACTTGTCACCATATGTAGCTACAAGAACAAACAACAGACACACACACACATACACACACACACAGAGACGCAAACACACACAAACACAGACACACATACACATGCACACACACATACACACATACACATACACAAAGACGCACACACACATACACACACACATACACGCATACACAAACACAAAACACACAGAGACACATATAGACACAGACTCAATACACACATACACATACACGCATACACAAACACACACACAGACAACAAACACACACCACATACACACACGTGCACACATACACACACATACACAAGCAGATACACACACCTCACTCACACACACACGCACACAGACAACATACACACACACATACACACACGCACAGGCACACACACACACACATACACGCACACGCACACACAGACAGACATAAACACACACACACAGACGCAAACACACACACACACAGACGCACACACACACACACACACACACATAACGGTATCCGGATCTTCGATTATTCGTTGAAAAGTGAATTCACTGTAGGCTAATATATATATATATATATATATATATATATATATATATATATATATATATATATATATATGTGTGTGTGTGTGTGTGTGTGTGTATATAGCAATAGCAAACCAATAGCATAATCTTTACAGATCATTGCCGTCCTTGACAATCCTAACCCACCATCAGAACCTTTCCTCTCATGAGTCATTTGAGGCTCATGAGAGGAAGGTTCTGATGGTGGGGTTATAGATGTCAAGGACGGCAATGATGTGTAAAAGATCCCGCTGCAGATCCAAAAGGTTTTATGCAAATATGACATAGAAAGAACGTCCTTCCCGTTGAATCAGATGATTCAGATGAATCAGATGATAAAATTTGATGCACCACCATATGTCTCTTAAGACCAGAAACCGACTTACAGACCTTGCCACAGATAGCACAAGACACATTGTTTCTTCCTGGAATTTGCATGGATTGACCCTGGTGAGATTTCCTATGATTGACATATCCAGCCTTAGAAAACAGAATTTGACCACATGTCTGACATTTCCAACCCTCCATGTTCTCTCCCATATTACAGGTGTAGCCCTTTCGAAGTTGGCGCTTTAGGTTTTTATTCTTTCACTCTCAAAACTGGTACAACCATCATCTACATGACCTCTCCAGTCAGTTCTCTCCAATGCCATCTTTTCCCAGGTGTCAGGATATATTTTTATTTTTACAAGTGTTTTTTAAGCAATAATAATTATATATATTATATATATATATTATATATATATATATAATATATATATATATTATACTATTAACTAAAGCTGGGCAAATCAATGTTTTATCTTCTAAAGACTTTTAACTGTTTAGTTTAATGACACAAAAGTTACACTAAATTATTACTTACTTTTAGGATTGATTTATGTTTGAAAATGTTTTCATTTTAATTGATTCTAATTAGTCGTAATTTGTAACACAGAGTAAGACCCACACACACAGACACACACACAGACACACACACACACAGAGTGAGACACACAGAGACACATAGTGAGACACAAAGACAGAGTTAGACGCCCCCCCCCACACACAGACACACAGACAGTGTGGGTCACACAGGCACAGAGTAACACCCAAACACACAGAGACACACATGAGTGAGACACACAGAGAAAAGAGTAAGACGCACACACACAGATTTAGACGCACACAGACACAGACACACACACAGAATGGGTCACAGACACATGATAACACCCACACACAGAGAGACACTCACAGAGTGAGACACACAGAGACTGAGTAAGACGCACACACAGAGAGTAAGGCGTACACAGAGACAGAGTGAGACACACACACACAGAGTGGGTGACACAGACACAGGGTAAGACCTACATACACAGACACACTCACAGAGTGAGACACACAGACAGAAAGTAAGACGCACGTACAAACACACACAGACACACACACTCACACACACACACATATAGTGAGACACACAGAGAGACAGAGAGTGAGACGCACACACAGAGAGAGTAAGACGCACACTGACACTGATTGAGACACACTCTCAGAGTTAGATGTACACACGCACACACATACACACACATACGCACACACAGATTGGGTCACAAAGACACAGAGTAAGACCTACACACACAGACACACTCACAGAGTGAGACACACAGAATTAGCCCCCCCCACACACATACACGCACATACAGAGTGGGTCACACAAAACACAGGGTAAGACTTACACACACAAGACACCTCACAGGGTGAGACACACAGAATTAGCCTCACACACACACCACACACACACACACACACACAACACACAACAGCACACGCACGCACGCACGCGCGAGCATGCGCATAACGTTATCCGGATCTTTGACGATTAATTTGTAAAATAAAAAATAGAACATCTCTTTTTGACAAGAAGATGAAAGGCCAAATCACTGGAGGCTAATTGCGGCTAGCGGGGTTAACCCGAAGGATGTTTGATTTTTTTTACCGGTTTCAATATTGTCATATTTTTTTTGTCAAAAGAGGGGAAGGACAAAAAGAACGTATCGGGTGTGGGGGAGTTTCAGGGTAGAAGTGGGATGGGGGTTTGGGTGTATGTATGAGTGAGATGGGGGGGAGAATGGCAGCATAAACGGATATTTTTTAACGGGACAGGTGAAAAATACTAGAAGCATAAGTAGTTGATTTGCAGGGTCTGGTCTCCATTACAGAAACCCCCGAGGCCCTTTTTTCGTTTTTTACTTTTTTTTCTTCTTTTCTTCTTTCTTTTTTTACTTTTGCCACCAACAAAAGATCGAGTCGAAAATGAAAACATAATAATAATAATAATAATAATAATAATAATAATAATAATAATAATAATATCTGCGTTATTTCGGACTATTATTTCCCATCTTCATTGTTATTTGTACAACATTTCGGCCGATATGCCCTCCGGCCTTCTTCAGGTATTTCTTGTCGGATTCGGGAACCTTCTCGGACTCAGGAACCTTCTTTTCGAACTCGGGAACATTCTTGTCGTATTCGGGAGCCATCACGGAAGTTCGAAAAGAAGGTTCCCGAGTCCGAGAAGGTTCCCTAGTCCGACAAGATATACCCGAAGAAGGCTGGAGGGCATATCGGCCGAAACGTTGTACAAATAACAATGAAGATGGGGACGCAGATAACACTAATCACCAAGCCTCATCTCAAACATTCAGAGAAATAAATAAATAAATAAATAAATAAATAATAATAATAATAATAATAATAATAATAATGACTTGCTGTCACTCAGACTCCAGTGAAAGACCATCAGCTAATGCTGATGTGAAAACTCAAAAGGAGTAAATATAATAATAATAATAATAATAATAATAATAATAATAATAATAATAATAATAATAAAGATTCTGGCCGATTGCATCAGTGCAGTAGTCTGCATGATCTCAATTCTTCCTCTGATTTCCAGATCCTCCAGTCTTTTTTCCAAGTTTATTGGGACCGTTCCAAGTGCACCAACTACAATTGGTACCAATTTCACTCTCATATTCCACAGCTTTAACAATTCTCTGGCAAGGTCCAGATATTTATCCATCTTTTCATTTTCCTAGTTTCACCCTATGATCTTGTGGGGCCGCAAAATCCACCAGTTGTCACGTTCTTTTTTTTCTGTTAATCAACTCTAGGTCAGGTTTCCTGGCTGGGATAGGTTGATCCATCTTTATCTCAAAGTCCCAGAGAATCTTATTCGTTTCATTGTCAAGAACATATTCTGGTTTATGCATATACCATTTTGTTATATGGTTATTATTATTATATTATTATTATTATTATTATTATTATTATTATTATTTACTCTTTGGTTTTTTACATCAGCATTAGCTGATGGTTTTTCGCTGGAGTCTGAGTGACAGCAAGTCTCCTCAAGTCTCCGGGACTCTTCTGAGTATTCTGGCAGATTGCAGCAGTGCAGTGTCCTGAATGGTTTCAATCCTTCCTCTGATTTCCAAACTTTCCAAACCCTTTTCTAATCCTTTTGGGACCGTTCCAAGTGTGCCAACTACATGTGGTATCACTTTGACTTTCATGTTCCATAACTTTTTCAGTTGTCTGGCAAGGTCCAGATATTTGTCAATTTTTTTCATTTTCCTTTAGCTTCAACCAGTGATCTGCTGGAACTGTAAATCCACCAGTTGACAATTCTTCTTTTTTGTTTATCAACACTAGGTCTGGTCTTCTTGCTGGGATAAGGTGATCCGTTTTTATTTCAAAGTCCCAGAGAATTTTATGTGTTTCGTTCTCAAGAACAGAATTCTAGTTTATGCATATGCCATTTTTTGTATGTTTAAAAATTTAATTGTTTGCATAATTCCCAGTGGACACCTTCCCAACCCAGTCGTGTCTAGTTTTGTATTCTCGTTGTGTTATTTGCTACTTCGCAGAGTACATGGTTTACAGTCTCATCTCTATACCACAAAGTCGCATTTACTATTTTGTTGGGTTTTATCAATTTTTGCTTTGGATATAGTCTGTCTTTGGCAATTAATTTTGTGCAGCAATTATAAGTGATTCAGTTTCTCTTTTGAGGTTTCCTTTTCTTAACCATGTCCAAGTTTTTTCATGTGCAACCTCTTCAATTTGTCGTTTGAAGCGTCCATATTATTATTATTATTATTATTAATATTATTATTATTATTATTATTATTATTATTAAAAGTTTAAACATATCTCGCCTACCCCTTACACTTACCCTGACCTTCACGGCTTCCGACCCCTACCCTCTCTGCCATCTTCAAGCACCTGAAATGTGCCCACCTCCTTTTTGTTAGACCGAACATGACGACACACGTAATTAGAATATTAGTGTTAACCTGTGTTTAGGCCAACCAACCCCATCAATTCATTTTCCTTTGAATTACGGACCGATTACGCGGAAGTGCCCTTTTTTCCCGCCGATATGTTGAGCGGTGTCGGTGGGGGGATGCCACAA
The DNA here is from genome assembly GCA_023376005.1 of Doryteuthis pealeii. Lineage (NCBI taxonomy): Eukaryota > Metazoa > Mollusca > Cephalopoda > Myopsida > Loliginidae > Doryteuthis > Doryteuthis pealeii. The sequence goes on along the minus strand of JALAJA010000099.1, from coordinate 22,285 downwards.
AAAATGGCGGCGACTAACAAACGCTACTCCACATAACCTAACAACAGTAACGACAACAAAGATGTTGACTGCTATACAAATCAATAATGAGAATTATAAAAGGCCTGCCCGTAACTTGAAACAAAATGGCTGTTACTATCTCTTCGACAAGAGATAGTAAATTGGTATGACGTTAAAGTCTAACTGATGGCAATGTTCCAATTCTGGGGGTGTGGAGAATGTGGAGCAGCCTTTAATCACCATTGCTGCCAGGTCCACTCTGACCCGGAGTGGTAGTACCTGTTAGGGTCCCATCTATGGGTTAAATAGAAAATTTGTTTATAAATAAATTGAGTTAAAAAAATTTTCTTCTAAACTATCACAACGAATTCTTTCAAAACTTTGTCGGAATTTAAATGACCCAACATGGTTGATATGCCGTAAAATAAAACATACCAAAGAAACTGAACTCTGTTAAAGTAAAACTACTGAGCGTAAGCTGGGTTAGTGCGCATCATAGAGAAAGATTAGCCTAGACCTATGTGAGTTTCAAAATTCACACGATGATGTATAAGACGCAGCGCAATCTTTTGAGCTAAATCTTGGAAAAAATGTGCGTCCTATATGCCGTCAAAGTACGGTATATATATATATATATATATATATAATATATATATTGGTTAGGAGGTTAATTTAGAAGGCTATCACAATGCAGTTGGAATAAATAAAAATAATAATAACGGTAACAATGGTGTGTGTGTTGACCTGTATTTTTTATTATTTCTCTGATTTTCGAGGTAATACCTCCTTATCAAAGAATTGAACTGAAGCAAATCCACTTTTTCATTCGCACATACCCACGTACAAAATCCCCGCGCTAGGATATAGTCTTAAGTCACAACCAACACAGCATTTTCAATGTCACGCGCATTACAACATACGCACACGTACAAAAAAAAATAAAATAAAAACGCATTCACGCTCACATGGGAATACAGTTATTTAAAAAATAACGTCATTTTTCAAAAAAAAAAAAAAGAATTCATTTAGAAGAATGCCATAGCTGTACTGCTTCAGTTCAATTCTTTTGATAAAGAGGTATTACCTCGAAAATTCAAGAAATAATAAAAAATACAGGTCAACACACAACACCATTGTTACCGTATTATTATTTTTTATTTATTCCAAACTGCATGTGATACCTTCTAAATCAACCTCCTAACCAATACATACACAATGCTTCAAGCAAATTATGAAACTCTCTATATATATATATATATATATATTATATATATTCAAATCAATTGCTTTGAAAAATTGTCTATAGATAAAAAAATAGATTAAATATTTGAAACGTTTCTTCTAAAATGTTATCTGACTTTAATCTGAAATGCAAAATTTCTAAAATATGTTCAAATTAAATGAAATTTCTTTTTCGTTTTAAAACATATGGAAGCCAGATTCTCCATAGTTTTTTTTCTGTCTTACCTTGCCTTGTGTAAAAAAAATAAATATGATTCCAGTTTAAATTCATCCACTATAAACACTAAAACGATTTTTTCAAATTTAAATTAAAGACCTTAAAAAAGAAATTCAACAGCAAAAAGATAACAGCAAAACCATTGCTAAATAAACTTATTTTAAACATATTTCGTCAATAGGTAATAATTACCGAAATTTCCGTAAATTTGACTGTTTAGTTGATTTTCATTGAATTTTTTTTTAAAAGTGGTTTGTACCGGCCGTTCCTACAGTGGAGAACATTCACCGGTTCTCACTATAAATAGTGAGACACCGAGTGGAAAGGAGATACTGTTCCCGTTATACGACAAGCTAGTCCAAAAGAAGAGAGATCACAAGACTGAGTGATTGGTGGGGAAAAGGGAAATCCCAGTTATGTATGGGTGTGTTTTAAAATAGAAAAAAATTGATCGTACATTTTGGTACTAAAATTTCGCGTTAGCTATATTGTTGGATTTCATGGCATTCGTCAGACCGGTTGAGATATTAAAAAAATACTTGTTTAATGTTTATATATACGTGAGTGTGCTTGCGCAATAAAATGTTATTACTCAGGGACTTGATTGATAAACTAAATCCGAAACGGTTCAAATGCAACTGCTTTTCCTATTGGTCTCTGAAGTTGTTGATTTAGGTATTATGCTGCGTTATGTCCGTTGTGTCTGGTAGGCGATTAATTAATTGATTTAAGCTAATGATGAAAATATTGTTTAAAGGAAATCAGGCTGGCCTATAATTATTATGCAGTATTCCTCATAGGAGGTAGATTTTTTGAAGCCAGGTGCTATAGAGTAACATAGAGACTGGTAATTATTAGGAATGCTTGGGCTTAAGTCAAATAAGGACAAAAGTCAATGGCAGCAAAATTCAGCACACCCTTTCCGAACATTGTCATCAACTGAAGTCGAACGCACTGGAATTAAACAGCTGAAGCAGCTCAAAGTATGCTTTGGGTTCCTATCATTGCCAATTCAGTCTCCTATGAACATGTGAAGTCATATCACAGAATCGCGGCAGAGGGTTGGCAGTTATGGCCAAACTAAGTCGCAGAGAATCTGGGACATATCCCATGCCTTACCAGAGAACCAAACTGCGCGACTTCAAAGCACTCTCCTCTGACAGTACGCAGAAGCGCTGGATCACAATACTATTGCCTATGGAAAGAAAAGCTGGAAAGTTTTCACCTCAAGATGCCTACCGCCGTCATGCCTACGGACAAAGTGCCATTAAACGCACAGAAATGTGGAATGAACAGAATATAAACAGCATGCCCGATCAGTCATCTGCGAGAGACATCCTACGTTGGCCTTTGGTCACGTCAGGAGGAATGGAACAAAGGCCGGCATGCCTCCAAAGACCTACTTGTATGGCGAATTAGCAAAGGGCCTTTGGACCCAGTAGGGGAGACTATGCCTGTGCCTTAAAGATGTTTGATAAGAGAAACATGAAAGAGCATACAAATTACACACCAATTACATGGGAGGCTTGTGCAGAAGACCGTGCGACTGATGGTGGCCTCCTCGTCAAACAAGGAACGAAAAGGAAGTTAATAGAGAGGAAAAGAAGCCAGCCACAGAAAAGTATAGAGCCAAAGGAAAGAGAGAGCAGTACAGCAACTGCCAGCAAGCATCACTGTTTTGTTTTGCATCCTGGCAACCAGAGATTGCCATTCAAAAATTTTGTCCTGATCTCAACCACTTTCACGCTAGATTTAAAATAAAAAATGGCACCGCACACATTTCGTCGTCTCTAGTTACGATCGGAAGGGGATGCCTACGATTCTCCACAGAATCCCTTCTAATTCAAATGATAGTAAATATTAATTAAAAGATCCCTTTATACCAAGAATGGCAGTAATGCTGGAACAACAACATCACGAGAATAGAATCTCTTCTAATGAATACGGCCAATTTGTGGGAGGACCATGGATGAACGCAGTCTTAAGAAAAGTCGCAGAAAGCGAACATAGTCTTGGTTGTGCCCTGATTACTGCATTCGGTCACAGCAAGACTGAGACGCGACTCTATATACTCAAGACAAGAACAGACAACCTCAGTGGTAAAACATGTCAAGACGCTTTGACTGTTAAACACTTACTCATAGAATGCAAAGTTTTCTGGTCATTCTTATGAGTAAGATCAGAAACATCTTAGTTTCAGTTTTCATTAAATTAAAAGACTGCTCTAATGAACATTAAACCCAACCTTAAAAAACGCTAAAAATATATATATTAAAAATTACGCTGAGTTGGTGAGGGCCGGTATTGAACCCGGAACATTGTGGTTCCACAGCCGAACACTCTACGACTAAACCGGTCCTAGTCCCATTATTATTGTAATCTGAGTCCTTCTGCTCAAATATAATGAACTAACCATCAATTTTTTGTACTTTGGTTGGGTGTGGTGGGAGAGCTACCATGGGCGGCTTAAAGTAGGCAACGAGTTAATATATCCTTCTTATCCTTCTATTCATCTTATTTTATTTTCTAATCGTCTTATTATTTAAATCTATTCATCTGTTTGTTTACTCGACTCCGTAATCTTGTTTACATTCTAAAGCCATTGTCTTCTTGTCACCTTAAGAAAATCCCTCACAAAAACAGGCAAAATCTGAGCCAATTAATTTTTTCATCGTCTCTGTCGTCTGATCCTTTTTTCAATTGAATTTTAATGAAACAAAAAATTAATCCGACACTTGTTTCTCCCAATATTATCTTGTCGTTCGTTGAATCGACCCTGTTGGTCTATTAATTCCTCCAATTCTATTAAAAAAAATGGATACCGTTCCGCTGCTGCTGCTGCTGTCGCCACTTCAAAACGAGGCTGATCATTTGTTGCGTCTCAAACGATTCGGAGATATTTGCTGTGAAACAACGCTCACTGCGCATGTGCAAGCACGTAGTCTGAAAAAAATCCTTTGTTTTTGTTCTGTCGGCGACTATTTCAAGAAAAAACAAAGAGTTATGTTCTCTTAGAACACCAGATTAATGTCTTTTTTATGTTTTTGTTATTAAAAATCAGCGGGGAGTGATTCGTTAATCTCGAGAGATGACAGTTTTCATTTATAAATATTTTTTTCTCATTATTTTTGGCTTTCTTTCTTTCTTTCTTTCTTTTTTTATTTAAAAAAAAATATTTCTACGTCGCTGTTTTGAAACAAATTGTCCCGTCCGGTGGAAGGGGGGGGCGTCTAACTGTGAAGAAAATAAACTATTAACACAAAAATAGAAGTCAGTTTATTTCTTTGGGGGTTTTTTTTTTGTTTGTTTGTATTTTTGTATTTGTTTTAATTAGCTGTTGACGAAGTCTGGCCGCGGGGGGTACGGGAAATAAATAGCGAAGACTCAGGAAAAATGAAATCGAATACAAACGGAGACATAATAAAGAAATTTAGATGAGCAAATAAAACATTAAAAAATGATGTAAGAAATTTCCAAGAAAAAAAGACAAAAACAAAAAATAATAAATAAATAAAGCTATGAATAAAGATTTACTTATTCAATTTAAAACTTATCAGTAAAAGAATTCTAAAAGAAAAACTGAAAATGGCGTTATGGTAGTGGTGGTTGGTGTGTGTGTGTGGCGGGGGTCATATATAGCAAGAAGAAAAAGAGAAGAAAATGAGAAAGAAGAAAAGAAGGGGCGAGATTGAATGAAAAGTGAAAGAGTTTATGGGATATGTAAAAGAATAAAAGAGGAAAGAAAAAGCGAAGGAAAAGAAAGAAAGAGAGGAATAATAAACGAAAGAGTCTGCAGAATTCAAAAAAGAAAGAAGAAAGAAAAGAAGAAAGAAAGAAAAGGGTGGAAGGAAAGAAATATAAAAAGAGAATATAAAGAATATGAGAGTCTACAGAATAAAAAAAAAAAGAAAAAAAGAAACGAAAGGAAAGAAGAACAGAAGAAAAAAAAAGGAAGGTGAGAGAGAGAGAGAGAGAGAGAGAGAGAGAGAGAGAGAGACGAGAGAGAGAGAGAGAGAGAGAGAGGAGAAGAAAAAAATAAAGAGATGAAAATAAAGAACAGAGAGAGTCTACAGAATTTTTTCTAAAAGAAAAAGAGGGAATACAAACAACGAGAGGCTCTATGTGGTTCAAAATAAAGAAAGATAGAAAGAAAGAAAGAAATGAAAAAGAAAGAAAGAAAGATGAAAAAAGAAAGAAAGAAAGAATAAAAAGAAAAGAAGAAAAGAAAAGGAAGAAAAGAGAAAGAAAAAATCTAATATAAAAATACAGAAATAAAAAAGTCTACAAAGTTAAAAAGAAAGAAGAAAAGAAAAAGAAAGAAAGAAAGAAAGAAAAAAGAAGGACAGAAGGAAGAAATAAAAGAAGAAAGAAAGAGAGAAAAGAAAAACAGAGAGGAAATAATGAACGAGGGAGTTTACAGAATTAAAAAAGAAAGAAAGAAAAAAAGAAGGAAGAGATAAAAGAAGGAAAGAGAGAAAAGAAAAACAGAGAGGAATAATGAACGGAGGGAGTTTACAGATTTTATTAAAAAAGAAAGAAAGAAAGAAAAGAAGGAAAGGAAAGAAGGAGAAAGAGAGAAAAGAAAAAGCAGAGAGGAAATAATGAGCGAGGCGAGTTTAGCAGAATTAAAAACGAAAGAAAGAAAGAAAGAAAGGAGGGACGGAAAGACGTACGTATGTTTAACTCCGTTTCGACCGGGGTATCGCCGTGGCTTCTGTCGCTGGCACCTTACAAAGCTAACATCGTTGATCTCAGGGGGCCGTCCAGGCAACACCTGCCCTTTGATTTAAAGGGAACAGGACTGGGTTTATTGCCCCGGTGCCTGAGGTGCCCCCTTGAGGGTAATGCGCGAAGGGATCCAACGCATTTTTGCAGCCGCCAACCATGAGTATCGGCTTGTGGGTGGTCCGAAAATTTATAGGGCCTTGTGGCCTAACCCGTGTCACGGTGTGTACGTGGGAAATATCAAGTATGCAAGAAAGGAAGGAAGACAAGAATTTAAACGAGGAAATACAAGAAAATGAATCGAATACAAGCGGAGCACAAAGTAAAAATATATATTTTTTTAAATGTATGAAATTTTAAGATAAATCTTTATCTTTTTTTATCAACGTAGAATAAATCTTATTCATTAACAATGTCTCTATGAAAATCTGAGTTAGATTTGCCCCAAAACAGCCCATGTTATTATATCTTTAATATTACTAGTACAAAATAAAAAAAACACCATCCGGGCGATGTAAAAATAGATTTTTGAAACATATTGCCTGAGGGGTGGAGTAAAAAATTCAATGTCAGCGAGTTTGTACCCTAAGTAAGTAAAATCATCAAATTCATTAAAGGATTAAAAATAAAACAATTTTAAATGTAAACTTTAAATATGTATTAAATAAAACAAAACTATATATAGATATATAATACCAGTCATGTATTTAATTAAAACTTGTTTAAAAAAAAACAATGAGGACTGTCTATGTTGCATGTTCAATTTTGAGTGTATTTATTCTATGTTATGACGATTTGGGTAATGTGACGTAAGCAACGTGACGTAGTTTTGTTACAGACAAAAACCGGACGCGAATCTCCATTATTAATAGATTGTTTTATTCTCCAACGTATTAAAATCAATTCTATGAATTATTTTATATAGAAACCTTTTAAATTAATTAGAATAAGTGTAATTTTTATATGTGTTCTTATTTAATTTCCTTAGTTTTTCTAATTCTATATATTTCGTCAATTTCATAAGTTTATCAATGAATATTTAATTTATGGACAAAATCATTAATACATAGAATAAAGTTTATTTGTTGACAATATCTCTATGAAAATCTGAATTAGATTTACCTGAAAACATTTCATGTTATTAAAATACTTACCTCGCACGTATGCTGGTATGACACAAGGACTTTTAATGTGGGACCAACCACGAGCCCAAGCCCATGGAATGGCGGATGCAAAAAATGCGTCAATCCCGTCAGTATTTCCCCTCAAGGGGGTGCCTCATACACTGTGCAATAAACCCAGCCCTGCCCCTTTAAATCAAGGGGGTATGTATTGCCTGGGGGAATAGCCCCTGGGATCACGTCGTTAATTTCACTAACAGTCCAGTGATCGAAGCCACTGTATCCACAGGTTCCGAAGGGCCAATGTTATTAGTGCAGTATTTACCACGTACCACACGTGTACGGGTTAGACACAAGGTCCTACTAATGTTGGACTACCCACGAACCAAAGCTCATGGGTGGCGGGTGCAAAAAATGCATTGATCCTGTCGGCATTCCTCCTCAATGGGGCGCCTCGGGCACTGGGCAATAAACCCAGTCCTGCCCCTTTAAATCAAGGTGTTGCCCGGGAGGATGGCCCCTGGGATCACGCCGTTGGTTTTCACTAATATATATTTACCAACCCCTCCGCACGAGTAGGATGTGACACAAAGTCAATTTCTTAAGCGGAATTTAACAGGTTTGAATTCAGAGTTTTCCTTCTCCTAGACTGGTTGCCTAACCAACGTTAAAGAGCCCAGTCTGCCCTACTATTTACCCATAGCTGGATGGAGAGTAGAATTCATACCTTTCCCAAGGGTATTAGCGCTAAGTGAAATGCAATTACCACGTCCAGGATTTGAACTCGGGGCGACGAGTCCATTTCCCATGACTTTAACCATTACACCACGCGCTTGGTTTTCACTAATAGACTATTGACCGAAGCCACCAGACCCACAGGTCCCGAAGGGCCTATGTTATTAGTGCGTTTAACATCCAATAATGTGTCTTATATATCACTAAGAAATAAATGTTTACGTGATAAATCGTGTGGCTAATTCGCATTCTGGTTTTAACAAAACCTGGTTTAATAAATAATTACTTTGTCATTGATCTCTAATATTATCGTTTTATTATTCAAAATATTACCGCCCTGCCGGCTGTGGCGTTAGACTGCACCGACTGCACCTCTGCAGAGGGGTAAGACTCCCCCAATGGGGCCACCTGTTGGCCGTGGGTGGTGACCCGTGATGCTTAAGGATAGAGCCCAGGTGGATGAGCAGTTCATGACATGGCAATACACTCTTGTTGGCCCTATCTTAGGCTAGACGGGCGGTCGGAGAGGCCCCCTCCGATCATCGGCTGGTCAGGTCAAGCCCTAGCACCTATATGATTTTCCCAACCCTATTGCCATTATGGCAAGCCCAACCCATTTTATCATATGGGTACAGAGAGGCGGTGGCTGAAGGGTCTTGGGAATGAGCGTTAAAGTCTTTCTGATGGTGAGGTCCAGTTTTGGAGGTTTGGAGGAATGTGGAGCACCCCTTCATCACCATTGCTCCCTAGTCCACTCTGACCCGAGTGGGTAGTACGCTGTTAGGGTCCCAGTCTATTGGCTAAAATAGAAAATGTATTTATAAAAAATTGTAATTATCCATTAAGATTGATTTATTTCAAAACTTTATCGGCATTAAATGACCCACTGGAGGTTGATATGCCGTAAAAACGAAAACAAAAACAAACAAATCTAGATATTATATTAATAATTCAGAATCTTTCTCAAGCTCGCAATCAGCAAAATAGCACCAATCTGTCTAAGAGACGCGTAAACTATCCCCATACGAACAAAATGGGTGAGTGGGAAATAAGTGACAATTCTATGTGACAATAAGGAATTGTCAATGAATGAAAGAACGAATAAAAAGAAAAATAAAGAAATTTTACAAATAAATATATTATTAGAATGAGCTCCCTCCCTTTTCCATTAACCAAATGATGGCGGGAAAAACTTATTAACTTTGGGGGAAAGTGATCGCAAGAAGTGTGGGAAAAATGGTATTATATCGAAATCACTTAATTTAGTGTTTACATTGTTAAGTGAATGAAAGCTTTAATACAACAAAGAAACTTATTTTTAATTTTTCTAAATTATGTAAGTTTTCATTAAAAATAAATTTTCTTTTATCTTTTATATGATGAATTATTTATAACATTAAAATGTTGGGTTACTATAGTTAAGATTAAACTTGTTGCAGATAATTGTTTTATTTTGTAAATTCAGTTTCATTGAATTCATATATACTTTTCTTACTTGCATATGCACTGTATATCATGTAATGTGTGTATATAATTATTGTATATTATATATTATCCTTAAGTATTTATATATTTTCAAACGAGAATCATAAAATAATTTGAAAATTGATCAAGCAACATTTTTTCTTCATGTATTGTATGATTTGAGATTTTGTTTCAGATAATTACTTGAAAAGCTAGAAAATTACAAATGCAAATAAAAATTAAATTGTATTTAAAGTAATTTTAGCTTACTGTTAATTTTGAACCAGAAAATATCAAGTTTTATTTACTTAAAAAGTGGAAATTTGTACAAATTACAACAATTTTGTGTTAATTTGAAGTTAGACCATAAACTCCAGAAAAAAAACTTGGTTTTCTATCATCTAATGGGGGAAGAAAGGGTTGATTAAATTGAGGTCGGAATTTCTTTTTATATTCATTTCATGTGGCGGGAAAAACTTGTTAACTGGTTGATGCAAGACTGTGGGAAAAATGGTATTAAATGCAATCAATTAGGGTTACAGTGGTTGGGTTTAGGGTTTAGGGTTAGTTTAATGGGAAAATAAATAAATAATTTGGGTTTCTGAAACCCAAATTATTCATTTAATGAAAAAAACAGAACATAAAAGACCCAAACCCAAAGCCCAAATCTAACCACAATCCTTACCGCTAAATCCAACCCTAACCCTAACCCTAACCCCATCCCTTACTCTAAACCAAACCCTAACCTAAACCCTAAACTCCCTGGAACACCCTAATTTACTAAAACAAAAAGTTCATAAATTACCCTATTTTCTATGTTATAAGCAGAAGTAAGGGCAAAAGTACAAAATGTTGTAGCAAATATTTTTTAGTATTGTAAAATAACGGTGCACGAAAAATAAAACATTTATTGCAAAAACACGGACATAAAATGAGGGTTCAGTTTATTTCATGGGTAGGAATTTACGAGGAAATAGTTAAGGATTTACCCAAAAACAACAATCAAAAGAAAACCTGGAGGACTTGAATATCCCCATACGCAGTTGGCAAGATGCAACCAGGGATCGAATCAAATTGAGGAAACAGATTCACATGGTGTCATCATCGGATACAAAGGACAACTAGTAGTAGAATTTTTGTTTGCTATCTTTTACATGAAAGAAAGAAAAAAATAGAGAAAGAAAGAAATAGAGAAAGAAAGAGAAAGAGAAGAAAAAAGCAACAAAGACGCTGAAAGATTAAAGAAAGAGGAGATAGAATAAAGAAAGAAAGAAAGGAATGAACTGAAAGAAAAAAAAAGAAAAACATTAAAAGAAAGAAAGAACGAAAGAAAGATAAGATAAAAGTAAAAAAGAAAGAGGAGAGGAATGCAATAAAACGAGGAAACTAAAAAGAAAGAAAGAAATCAAATGACCCCAAAGAAAGAAAGGAAGAAAGAAAGAAAAGAAATAAGAAAGAAAGAAGAAATCAAAGGATATGAAGGAAAGAAAGAAAGAAAGAAAAAAGGCAATTGCCCCCAAAGAAAGAAATAAATATATTGAAAAAGAAAGAAAGAAAGAAAGAAAATATATTGAAATAGAAAGAAAGAAAGAAGGAAAGAAAATAATAGCTGAAATAGAAAGAAAAGAAAGAATAGAAAGAAAGAAAGAAGGAAATAGAAATAGAAAGAAAGAAAGAAAGAAAGAAAGAAATTGAAATAGAAAGAAAGAAAGAAATAAAGAAAGAATTGAAAATAGAAAGAAAGAAAGAAAGAAAGAAAGAAGATATATTGAAATAGAAAGAATGAAAGAAAGAAAGAAATATATTGAAATAGAAAGAAAGAAGGAAATATATTGAAATAGAAAGAAAGAAGGAAATATATTGAATAGAAAGAAAGAAAAAAGAAAAAAGAAATATATTGAAATAGAAAGAAAGAAAGAAAGAATGAAATATATTGAAATAGAAAGAAAGAAAGATAGATAGAAGAAAGAAAGAAAGAAAAAATGAAGAAATCAAATGTCGTAAAGAAAGAAAAAGAAAAACAGTAAAAAAAAAGAAGAAAGAAGAAAGCGAAAGAATATACTGAAATAGAGAAAGAAAAGAAATATATTGAAAATAGAAAGAAAGAAGAAAGAAAGAAAGAAATATATTGAAATAGAAAGGAAAAAAGAAGGAAATATTTTGAAATTTAAAGAAAAGAAAAAAGAAAGAAAGAAAGAAAGAAAGAAAGAAATATATTGAAATAGAAAAAGAAGAAAAGAAAGAAATCAAATGTCGTAAAAGAAAGAAAGAAAGAAAAAGCCGTGAACCCCCCCCCCAAAAAAAAACCCCCAAAAAGCCTAACCCCTTTTCTCCCGAAAACAAAACAAAACACAAATCTCTCATGTATTTTATCACATCCAGGAAGCTTAAGTGACAAAACGAAACAATGCGAATCTAGTTAGACATATTACCCCCCTCAAAACGACCGTTCCGGGGGGACGAGGGAGGGGGCGGATGGGGGAACACCTTTAGTTAACACATAATATTCCTCACTTCTTTTTAACAAACCCCTCCTCCCTTGTTTTTCTTTTGTGTGTGTTGGGGGTGTGTGTGTTGTGGGGTGTGAATATCTGTGAAATGCTAACGGAATATGAAACCGTCAATAAAGGAGTCGTAGAATTAATAGACGGCTTTGTTTAGATTCGAATTCAAACATGGCGAACGTTATTAGATGTTTCGTGTTGGCTTACCGGTTTTGAAGATGTCGACCTTTTGAAATTTGCTTCCAAGTGAAAAGAAGAAAAAAGAATGTCATGTTTATCTAATTAGGGGACAGGTGAGAAATTATGGGGTGGGTGTCTACCTGGGTGGCTGGTGTTTCCTTCGATAATACGAAGGGACATTTCTCTGGACATTGTGGTTCTGCCACCCTAAAAAATATGGCGAAAAATATGAAAGAGAGACAAGATATTTAGACCTATCTATCAATCTATCAATACCCCCTCTCTCTCTCTCTCTCTCTCTTCTTTCTTCTCTCTCTCTCTCTCTCTCGGCTATCTCTCTCTCTCTCTTTCTCTCTCTCTATCAATCTATCAATACCCGTCGTTTTTTATCTCAACCTGTTCATCTCTCTCTCTCTCTCTCTCTCTCTCTCTCTCTCTCTCTCTCTCTCTCTCTCTCTCTCTCAATCTATGTCTGCTTGTCGTCTGTCTGTCTATCTGTCTCTCTATCTATCTATCTAAGTCCATTAATATTTAAGTCCATTAATATCTATATATCTATCGATGTTCATTATCTATCTATCTACCTATCTACTTATCTATCTATCCATTCATATCTGTCTGACTCAGGATTCATTATTAGTCTGTCTATCTATCGATCTATCTATCAATCTATTTAACTATCTCAATATTCCATATCTAAGTCAATTCAAATCTATCTATCTATATATTTATATAAGTTCATTCATATCTATCTATCTATCTATCTATCTGTCTGTCTGTCTGTCCATTCAAATCTATCTATCTATCTATCTATCTATCTCAGTGTTCATTATTAGTCTGTTTATCTATCAATCTATTTAACTATCTCAAAATCCATTATCTAAGTCCATACAAATATATCTATCTATCTATCTATCTAACTCCATTCATATCTATCTATCTATCTATCTATCTATCTATCTATCTATCTATCTATCTATCTCAGTGTTCCTTATTAGTCTATCAATTTATCTATCTCAATATTCATTATCTATCTAAGTCCATTCATATCTATCTATCTATCTATCTATCTATCTATATCAGTGTTAATTATTAGTCTATCTATCTATCTATCTATCTATTTATTTAACTATCTCAATATTCATTATCTATCTAAATCCATTCAAATCTACCTATCTATCTATCTATCTATCTATCTATCTATCTATATATATATATATATATATATATATATATATATATATATATATATATCTAAGCCCATTCATATCTATCTCAGTGTTTATTATCAGTCTATCTATATATCAATCTATCTATCTCAGTGTTCATTATTAGCTGATCTATCTATCTATCTATCTATCTATCTATCTATCTATTTAATTATCTCAATATTCATAATTAATATTAATCTACAAATAAAGTTCTTGAAGATTTTGTGGAATTTCCAAGACCACCCCCACCCCTTCATTATTGGCAGTGAATATTACAGTATCATAGAGTTAGATTAGGGGGGGGGCAGGTCTAGCCCAGTCAGTAGAGCCTATGAATTGCAAGGTTCCAGGTTCGATAGTCCTCACCAACTCAGTGTATGAGTAGCACAGCTTTCGTAACCTGATCTATGCAGTAAAACATCTAGGAGCTAACAGAAGGTGTGGTGTTCTACCTTAGTGACAACTATCTCCCTAGACTAGCACTAGCAAAAATAGAATATGTTACATAAATTGTGCGCTGGCGTGGGTTGTTGACGGACCCTGTAGCGTGAATTCTGATGGGCAATCGGTTTTCAGATCAGGGAACGGAAAACTAACAGGACGGTTATAACTCCATGACCCCAGAGGAAAGAATGAAAACAGATTAAATCTTGTCACCATATGTAGCTACAAGAACAAACAAACACAGACACACATACACACCACACAGACACAAACACACAGACACACACACACACAGACGCAAACCACACACACACACACACATACACAGACACACTCAGATACATACACACTCAGATACATACACACTCAGATACACACACACACATACACACACATACACACGCACATGGACGCACACACACAGAGACACAAACACACCCCACAGACGCAAACACACACACACACACAGGCGCAAACACACACTCACACAGACGCAAACACACATACAGACACAACACACACACACACACACACACACACACACACACACACACACACACAGACGCAAACACACACACATAACGTTATCCGGATCTTCGATTATTCGTTGAAAAGAGAATTCTCTGTAGGCTAATATATATATATATATATATATATATAATATATATATATATATAATCAGTCGGTAGAGCGTTCGGCTAGAAACCATAAGGTTCCTGGTTTTGATACGGTCCTCGCCAACTCAGCGTATGAGTAGCACAGGGATATGTGCGGTAAAGTAAGGAGCTGATGGTATGTGTGGCGCTCCACCTCAGATACTAAAAAACAATCTCCTTGATCTAGCGCTATTGAAAAGGAGACTCCCTTGCTGACTGGCTGATACCGACTTTAGGCCGCCCCGTCACTTTACTTACTTATATATATATATATATATATATATAT
>JALAJA010000099.1:0-2500 GCA_023376005.1 Doryteuthis pealeii | reverse complement strand
CAGTGCAGTGTTCTGAATGGTTTCAATCCTTCCTCTGATTTCCAAACTGTCCAAACCCTTTTCCAATCCCTTTGGGACCGTTCCAAGTGCACCAACTACAATTGGTATCACTTTGACTTCCATATTCCATAACTTTTTCAGTTCTCTGGCAAGGTCCAGATATTTGTCGAATTTTTTTATTTTCCTTTAGCTTCACCCAGTGATCTGCTGGAACTGCAAAATCCACCAGTTGACAAGTTCTTTCTTTTTTGTTTATCAACACTAGGTTTGGTCTTCTTGCTGGGATAAGGTGATCCGTTTTTATTTCAAAGTCCTAGAGAATTTTATGTATTTCGTTCTCAAGAACAGATTCTGGTTTATGCATATACCACTTTGTTGTATGGTAAAAATTTAATTTTTTGCATAATTCCCAGTGGATCACCTTCCCAACCCAGTCGTGTCTAGTTTTGTATTCTCGTTGTGCTAGTTTGCTACATTCGCAGAGTACATGGTTTGCAGCCTCATCTCTATTACCGCAAAGTCTACATTTACTGTTTTGTTGGGTCTTATCAATTTTTGCTTTGATATAGTCTGTCCTTATGGCATTATTTTGTGCAGCAATTATAAGTGATTCAGTTTCTCTTTTGAGGTTTCCTTTTCTTAACCATGTCCAAGTTTTTTCATGTGCAACCTCTTCAATTTGTCGTTTGAAGCGTCCATATTATTATTATTATTATTATTATTATTATTATTATTATTATTAAAGTTTAAACATATCTTGCCCACCCCTACACTTACTACTGACCTTCACGGCTCCGACCCCTACCCTCTCTGCCCATCTTCAAGCACCTGAAATGTGCCCACCTCCTTTTTTGTTAGACCGAACATGACGACACGTTAATTAGAATATTGTGTTAACCTGTGTTTAGGCCAACCAACCCCATCATTCATTTCCTTTGAATTACGGACCGATTACGCGGGAAGTGCCCCTTTTTTTCCCGCCGATATGTTGAGCGGGGTCGGGGGGGATGCCACAAAAATGGCGGCGACTAACAAACGCTACTCCACATAACCTCTAACAACAGTAACGACAACAAAGATGTTGACTGCTATACAAAATCAATAATGAGAATTATAAAAGGCCTGCCCGTAACTTGAAACAAAATGGCTGTTACCATCTCTTCGACAAGCAATAGTAAATGGGTATGACGTTAAAGTCTAACTGATGGCGATGTTCCAATTCTGGGGGTGTGGAGAATGTGCAGCACCCTTTCATCACCATTGCTCCCAGTTCTACTCTGACCCGGAGTGGTAGTACCTGTTAGGGTCCCATCTATGGGTTAAATAGAAAATTTGTTTATAAATAATTTGAGTTAAAAAAAAATTTCTTCTAACTATCACAACGAATCTTTCAAAACTTTGCCGGAATTAAATGACCCAACATGGTTGATATGCCGTAAAATAAAACATACAAAGAAACTGAACTCTGTTAAAGTAAAACTACTGAGCGTAAGCTGGGTTAGTGAGCATCA
This sequence comes from Doryteuthis pealeii, assembly GCA_023376005.1. Taxonomy (NCBI): domain Eukaryota; kingdom Metazoa; phylum Mollusca; class Cephalopoda; order Myopsida; family Loliginidae; genus Doryteuthis; species Doryteuthis pealeii. The sequence continues at coordinate 989 of JALAJA010000099.1, read as the reverse complement.
TAGAGAAGATTAGCCTAGACCTATGTGAGGTTTCAAAATTCACCGACGATGTATAAGACGCAGCGCAATCTTTTGAGCCAAAATCTTGGAAAAAAGTGCGTCCTATATGCCGTCAAGTACGGTATATATATATATATATATATATATATATTATATATATATATATATTCAAATCAATTGCTTTGAAAAATTGTCTATAGATAAAAAATAGATTAAATATTTGAAACGTTTCTTCTAAAATGCTATCTGACTTTATCTGAAATGCGAAATTTCTAAAATGTGTTCAAATTAAACGAAATTTCTTTTTCGTTTGAAAACATATGGAAGCCAGATTCCCCATAGTTTTTTTTCTGTCTTACCTTGCCTTGTGTAAAAAAAGAAATCATGGTTCCAATTTAAATTCATCCACTATAAACACTAAAACGATTTTTTCAAATTTAAATTAAAGACCTTAAAAAGAATTCAACAGCAAAAAAGATAACAGCAAAACCATTGCTAAATAAAACTTATTTTAAACATAATTTCGTCAACAGGTAAATAATTACCGAAATATCCGTGAAAATTTGACTGTTAGTTGATTTTTCATTGAATTTTTTAAAAAAAGTGTTGTACCGGCCGTTCCTACAGTGGAGAACATGCACCGGTTCTCACTATAAATAGTGAGACACCGAGTGGAAAGGTAGAACTGTTCCCGTTAACGACAAGCTAGTCGTACATGTACCATTAATTGTAAATACACTTGTCTTATTTTACCCCATCTCGACTTGACTTCTTTTTACTGTTGGGACTAACATCACAACAAAAAGCCAGTAGTTTTAACTTGTTTTGGGCTACGTTAAATTTCAATTGATTTAATGGTGCGAAAAGGTAAACATTGTTTTCGTTCATAATTTTCATTATTTCCGTATGCTGAAATTAAAAAAGAAAATCATCAGGAGTTATTTTAATGTTTCTTCTTTTGAATGGTTTAAAAAATATTGAAGATAATA
>JALAJA010000098.1:224678-228676 GCA_023376005.1 Doryteuthis pealeii | reverse complement strand
AGAGAGAGAATGAAGAGAGATCCCTCTATCTCGACAAGTTACTTTTTTTTAAAATAATGATGACACCAAAGAAAAATACAATCACTTAGATGGACAGATAAATATGAGAATCGAATTTTGAAAATAATTATTGATAATTATTAAATGAACAACTAAAATTGTTCATTTGAATTCATCATTATTTCTTTTAATGAATTAATCTCTGTGTCAATGAATATGATGTGAACATTTTCAAAAATACTTATCAACGAAGAACGACTACTTCAGGAAAAAAATAATGAATCACACAGAAAAAATACTCATGATAAGGGCCGATTTAGTTCAGTCGGTAGAGCGTCTGACTAGAAACTACAAGGTTCCGGGTTTGATACCGGCCATCGCAAACTCAGCGTATGAGTATCACAAGGAGTTATTCGGTAAAGTGAGAAGCTGATGGTAGGTCAGACCCTCCACCTCAGATGCCAAAATTATCTCATTGGACTAGTGCTAATGAAAAGGGGATAGTCTCCCTCGCTGTTGTGCTGATACCGACTTTAGGCTACCCCGATGGATAATGGATAATACAATTTTTTTAATGGATAATACAATTTTTTTATAAATACATTTTTCTATTTAACCCATAGATGGGACCCTAACAGGTACTGCCACTCCGGGTCAGAGTGGACCAGGGAGCAATGGTGATGAAGGGGTGCTCCACATTCCCCAAAGCTCCAAAACTGGAACCTCACCATCAGATAGAGTTTAACGTCATTCCCAGGACATGTAGACCCGCAGCCACCGCCTTCTAGTACCCATATGATAAAAGGGGGTTGGGGCTTGCCATAAGGGCAATAGGATTGGGAAAATCATATAGGTACTAGGGCTTGACGTGACCAGCAGATTGATCATTAGCGTAATAAATTTGAAAAATTAAATGTTTTTAGTGAACTTATTAACATAAGCGTATCTGAAGCTCGCTTGTACTTCAAATTTAAGTTTTCAACAGAAAGCACAGCATCAGCCGAGTAACAGCTCGTAACTCGATAAACATGTTGTGGTACTCGTAAGTCAATGTATTAAAGTTTTCTCATAGAATTAAAATAAAATAAAAAAACATGTAGTCATCAGGCGTTAGTTCCATTTGCAACAATTATTTTTAAAATTAATTTACATAATTAAAAAAAAATATTTTTGTCACAATGAAAAATTGCTCATGCGTCAAATTTAATTTCAAGAATTTGATCAATTAATATAAAATTGGTAACTTCCATCGAGAAGTTGTTTCTTGCAATAAATGGATATGGCATATCCATTAATTAATTTTCTTCGATTAGAGTATTATATGGGTGATATTCTATGATACAACAGAATATATATATATATATATATATATATATATATATATATATATGTAGTATATTAGGAAAAATGAAAAAACACGCATTACCAATACACACACACACACACACACACACACACATAACCTTAAGGTTTATTTCCGCTGTCGTTCATCGCAAAAAATTTATACACACACACACACACACACACACACCACACACATAAAAAATGCACAATGTTTCCTTTCGATACACACACATACACCGTCCCATACCCACGTCGTAAAATAGAATATTTGACGTCATATTTCAAAACTGTTCCTTTTTTTCAAACCTCAAAAAAATTTTTAACGGACTGAATAACAACAACTACCACTCGCTTTTCTGATAAATAATTTCTTATCACTTTCCATATACCAACAAATGCCCTGAAGATGATCTAATTAATAGATCGAAACACTGCAGCGTCGGCCAATAAACTCACCACTTAACCCATTTAAACCTGTGTTTTTTCATTTTTCTTGATATATTACATACCGTCGGATTCACTTCCTTTCTTCACACACACACACACACACACACACACACACACACACACATATATATATATATATATATATATATAATATATATATATATATGAGAAGTAAATACACAAGTGATGTGTTTTGATATGGCTTTTTGTTTTTAGCCGACAATTTTTGTGAGAATATGTACAACTTCAATTAAGGTATGCCCGCCTACGTAATTAATTATTAATTAATTAACTTTCAAAATTAGGCACGACTTCAATTAAGCACATATTCTCCCATATATATATATATATATATATATATATATATATATATATATATATATATATATATATATATACTAGCAAATATATGCACCCTGCGGGTGCAAGTATTTAAGTTTTTAATGTAATAAAATATTAGATTAGATTAGAAAGGCTAATAAAACTAAATAAGAATGCAGATAAAAAGATTTGAAACAGTAATCTATATAATAGAAAAATAGAAATGAAACTTACTCTTCCATCACTGCCGTCTTTCATTGCTGAATTTGACTTATTTAAATATTTAGTTAAATTAGGAAATAAAGAATAAAATTACACTTGTGTTTTCTTGTTAATGGATTTCATTTAAGATTAATTGAAGAGATTTTTGCTTATATTCATTAAAATAAAACCAAACAGTTAGAAATCAATAATACTAAGCACATATTTATTAAAATCAAATTTCTAATATCAATATGCAAATTAGCCTTCCCATTCACACTGTAAACCGCTATTTTTTGTATATATAAATACAATTGCATGTTGTTAGTATGTAGATATGGTCAACAGTGGCTTCGGCCTCTGAACCATTGCTATAATTAACGGCGTCGATCCCAGGGGGCATCCCCCCAGGCAACACCTGCCCCCTCGATTTAAAGGGGCAGGGCTGGGTTTATTCCCCAGTGCCTGAGGCGCCCCCTTGAGGGGGAATGCCGACGGGATCGGCAATTTTTCACCCGCCACCACATGAGCTTCGGCTTGTGGGTGGTCCCACGTTAATAGGGCCTTGTGCCTGACCCGTACAAGTGGGGTACGTGGAAAATATCATGTAGATATGGTTAACAGTATAAATAATGTTAAACTGTTTTTATTAATAATTGAGGTTAAAATAAGGATAAATTCATGGTGAATGTGACGTCAATTACTAAGGGAATTGTGACTTGAGTAGTGATTTGTTTCGGTTACAGACAGAAACACACAATCTCCATTATAATAATATATATATATATATATATTATATATATATATATATGTGTGTGTGTGTGTGTGTGTGTGTGTGGTTCTTCCATATATATATAGCCTTCCCATTCATACTGTAAACCTCTATTTTGTTGTATATATAAATACAATTGCATGTTGTTAGTATGTAGATATGGTTAACAGTATTAATAATGTAAAACAATTTTATTAATAATTGAGGTTTAAATAAAAATAAAATCATTGAGAATGTGATGTAAATAACTAAAGGAAATTGTGAATTGTACAGTAATGTAGTTTCGGTTACAGACAGACAAACCCACAATCTCCATTATAATAAGAAGATATATAACAGTCATTGACAGATACCGTGTTTCGAAGTATCACGTCTCATCAGTATGGCTATAATTAGCAACTACTTGTAGCCAGGAGCGAAACCTGACTGAATTTTCATCTGCCCCGTCACTTGACCTATCGGATATATATATATATAATACTTATATTAATTCAATGCTTCAATAAATATCTTATTATAATGGAGATTGTGTGTTGTCTGTCTGTAACCGAAACTATATCACTACTCAAGTCACAATTCCCTTAGTTATTGACGTCACATTCACCATGAATTTATTTTCATCTAAATCTCAATTATTGATAAAATTGATTTACCTTATTAATACTGGTGGATTAATCTACATATGATTGTCATTCAAGTATATTTATATCTTCAACAAAATAGCGGTTTACAATGTGAACGAGAAGGCTAATTTGAATATTGATATTAAGAATTTGATTTTAATAAATATATGCTTAGTATTATTAATTTCTAATTGTTTGGTTTTCTCTTAACGAATCTGAGCAAAAATCTCGGGGATAAATCTTAAAAGAAATCCATAAACAAGACGAAAGAACTGTAATTTTATTAAATA
>JALAJA010000098.1:194678-222178 GCA_023376005.1 Doryteuthis pealeii | reverse complement strand
TAGATATATTCATAGAATAATAATATTATTAGAATTACAAAATTAAATTTAACTAGATATATTAGAATTTTTAATAGTTATTAATTTTAAATAGAAGAAATACGGAAAAGAACACTGAAAAACTCTCAGTAAGTAATATTAAACCGCTAAAATATAATTAGAATTAAATTTAAACTGTTTTTAAGTGGCTATTATTTATAATTAGAATTAAATTTTACTGGCTAATTTTTACTTTAAGTCTGGAGTATAAACAAGCTCTGAAGATAATTTTTATAAATCGAAATATTGTTCAATATTAGCTATGAATATGATATAAAATATTTTCACTTTAACAGCATATTGTGTTGTATTCATATACATATATATATATATATATATGTGTGTGTGTGTGTGTGTGTGTGGAGAGAGAGAGAGAGAGAGAGAGAGAGAGAGAGAGAATGAGAAAGGAGGAGAGACAAGAAAAACTACTTCCTTTGCACACTTTATATAATTTCCGTTCATTATTTAAAAGGCCCGGCTTCGCTCAGTAGAATGTCCTGCTGAGAACCTCGAGGTTCCTGGTTCGATCCCGGTCCTCGCCAACTCAGCATGTGAGTAGCACATGTATATGTTCGGTAAAGTGAGGAGCTGGTGGTAGGAGTGGACTCAGACGCCCAATCAATCTCCTTGGTCTAGCGCTAGTGTAAAAGGGATAGGCTCCCTCGCTGTCCGGCTGATACCGACTTTAGGCCACTCTGGCGACTTTTTAAAAAATTAAATGCACAAATCAAGTGTGAATCAGGAAATTTCTGTGTTATGTTTTAGGATCGCCGCATTTATTTTGCGCGGGAAATTCGAAACCGGGACAAAGAAGAAATTGAACAAAAGAAAATAATAGATAGCTTAGACAGAAAGTCTGGGGTAACAAAAGGAAGGGTAACAAAAGACTTCCTCTGTACAAACGGGAATTTGAACAAAGAGACTGGAGGGGGAAGAAAGAACTTCCGGTCAAAGGAAAAAAGGATGTGTGGGCGGCTGCCTTTACTTAAGGGGTCAGCAGTAGCAGTTAGTCAGTCAGATAGGAGACGGTGAACAGAGCACAAGGAGTCTGACCGTCGACACGGTCGATAACTGCCAGCGGGCAGTGAGGTCCATTCACCCCTCTGTGCTTGAGATCCCAACAGTAGTAGTAGTAGTAGTAGTAGTAGTAGTAGTTCCCATTGTCAACGCTCGCCATCCACCACGTACAGCCGAAATGAGAGAAATAAAGTCAAATCTCCTACTACATAGAGCATGCCTTGTGATTTAATTTAAGTGACCATTAGATACATCGTCTAGGGGTTATAAACGATCTCCGCTGTATACCAGCAACGTATACGATTCAGAATAGCGAAGAAGGGCTATGCAACACCTGAGCATGTTTCATATCAGAAAATGCAGTCATTAGAAGAAAAGAGAAAAACACCGTCCATTAGAATTTAACTTGGAACGAGATTAATGAAATCGCGAAAATAAATGAATTCGTCTGGAGATGCGCGAAGTAATACAATCAGTGAAATGAAATGAAATAAGGCCGAAGAAAAATTGCCTTAAAAATGAAAGGCTTTATTTGATGAAGTGATATTCGAAATGTAAAAGTCATGGAAATTGTTGCGAATTATCTTGCTTCAGTCAAATTAAAATAACGACGCGGGAAATTGAGAAGGCGAGAAAGCCATATAAAAAGAAGAAAATGAAGAAAAGACAAAAGAGAAACCAAAAATGGAGGCAAGTAGAAAGAAAAATACGCGAGATTTGCCGCGATATCTCAGACGAGATTTCACGAAACAGCATTATAACAAGGAGAACAAAAAGAAAAGACAAAAGAGAAAAACAAAAATGGAGGCAAGCAGAAAGAAAAATACGCGAGATTTGCCACGATATCTCAGACGGGATTTTACGAGATCTCGTCCGCCTGTTTCTTGGCGTCTGTTTTAAAAGCAAAGAAAGAAAAAGAAGAAACGAATAACACGAACAAAGCGAATGAATAAAAATGAATGAATTAATAAATAATCAATGATGAGAAAAGAAGAAAAGACAAAAGAGAAAAAAATGGGGGGGGAGGGAAATAAGCGAGATTTGCCGCGATATCTCAGACGAGATTTTACGAGAAAGCATTATAAAAAGGTTAAAAAAAGAAAAGACAAAAGAGGAAAAAAATGGAGACAGGTAGAAAGAAAAATACGCGAGATTTGCCGCGATATCTCCAACGAGATTTCACGAGAAAGCGATATAAAAAAGAGAATTTGAGGCCGTGGTGTAACGGAGTCGTAAGAAATGGACTCGTCGACCCAAGTTCAAATCCTGGACGAAGCTACAGTTCACATAGCGCTAATACTCTTGGGAAAGGTATTAATCCAACTACTCCCTCCAGCTATGGGTAAATAGTAGGACAGACTGGTGTTTTTAACCTGGGTTAGGCAACTAGTCTAAGAGAAGGAAAAACTCTGAATTCAAATCTGCCAAACTCAGCTTGGGGTGGTCACTACTAGAATAGTCTCAGTCCTAATCAGTGATCTATTTCACTAATAACTAATAGAAAAGAAAATACAAAAAAAAAAAAAAATGGAGGGAGTTAGAGAAGAAAACTACACGAGATTTGTCGCCTTATCTCAGACGAAATTTCACGAGATTTTGATAAAAAATGACCTCATATTTTCAATATCACGTCAACTTTTTGAGGTACAGGACACCCTCGATTTTTCATCAAAAAACTTTAAAATATTGCATCTAACGATTTTTTGCTTATTTTATAGCAGGTTTTTTAAAATGTATATATAATATAATGTATATGCAATGTAATATAATTGAATCATATTACCTCAACCAGACAACTCGGCAAACACCATTTGCGACATCCGGAGCACTGGACAGCTGTTTCGACTTCCTTTGGTCTCATCAGCAGTGCATACCACAATCCCTGCCACTAGAGATTGAACCAGCGGACCACAGCGTGAAGAGCGGGGACTCAACACACTGGGCCACCAGCCCATGCCAAAAACGGAGAATGCCAAATCATCTAGTCAATGGTAATATTAATTCAAACTGCGCAGCCACCTAACCTGTATTGCCGTGTATCCCATCGCTGGATTACAAAGGGCAAGGTCACCCCCAGGACAACGTTATCTGGTCGTGGTAATATGATTCAATTATCAATTATATATAATTCCTCTATCAAATTTAATTTAATATAATGTATACATAATAAGAAGTAATAAAACATCCCAATTTTTGTTGGGCAAGATCTGACACTTAGTTTTGACAAACTTTTGGACTCTGAATCCAAACGTTTCCCCATTTTTTCTCTGTTACATCAACGTTTAAAGTAACAGGATACCCTCACTTGGTCTCAAAATACTTGTTGTACACCCTTTTCATTGCTTCTTCTATTCTTCTTCTGCGTCTTTTCTAACATCTCTTCTAGCGTCTTGGACTTCATCTTGGTGGTCGGTCGCACTTAATTCATTTCTTCTTCTATATCAGTCTTGTTACCAAAACATTCACCAACCACAAAACTGTGTTATTTTCTTAAGCTTTTTATTTACTTATCTAAAAATTTCATGTAACTAAATATCTGACTAACATAGCGCGCGTATGCAGTGAGTTCCAGTTAAGGCAGCACATCTTCACTGCCTGACGTCAAACTGAAAACTGAGGACACAACCAGGTCTCACGTGACTTCACGTATTTCGCAGGCTTTCTGTACTATTCCATTGAAAGTCCCGCCGTGATATGAAAAGGGCCATCCCTTTAGAAATACAGGGGATTGACAATAATCTTATGCAACCGTATAGATTATGTAACATACTGAATGTGAAAGATTTAGGGCTTATTTTATAGAATGCTTTAAAAATTTACAATGGAAAATCATTTTCAAAAATACTTGATTGTAATGTTACTGTAAGTCAAATTGTGTGTAAATAGTTAAGGAAAAAAATCATACATAGTTTTTTCTAGTGTGTTTAATATATGTACAATTTCCCTTTATGCTTCATAGTTGGCAATCATATTTACATCCCATATACATTAATACCATTCCTTCATGAATTTCAAATCTTCATGGAATTATTCATCTTGCTCATAGCTGACTACTGTAGAATAATACTAAGTCCAATTACCGTCGAATTGGCAAGACAAGACGGCAAGTAGTCGTAACTGAAATACGCTTCTGGTTTGCTGCAAAGACTACTGCAAAATGGCAGGATTTATGGAGCCTCAGAGGATCCTACAAACCAAGCAGCCAATCAGGACTCAGGGAATGGAATCACCCAAATGCAGGAGTAGAGACATTGTTGCCTGCCCATCATGGCCAGCACTGACGGGGATCCTGTCTCGAGACCCCATCCCTTAGATAGACAAACAAAGTCTGTAAAATAAACAAAAGAAAAAACAAGAAAAAGCCAAAACTGCATACACCATAGATCCTTTTAGTTAGGAGGCTGAATGATCATCAACCCCAGTTTTTTCTTATAGGACATATCCAGGACCCCAATCCCAAGTTTTTTATAAAACCACCCGAGTCACCCTAATATTTTCCCTGGAAAGTCAATTTTTCTAGTAACCCACCCGCCTGGCCTACAGAATCCCAATTTTTTTACCGACCACCCACTAAGGACACCCGCTCCCATATTAGATGCACTGACCGGCTTGCTTTCAAACAACAAAGTGCGGAAGACAGTCGGCGAGCCTACACCATAGCTGAGGGAAAGGGGGAAACCAAAATGACCCACAATTTTTGTTTTGTTTACATGTGTTTTTCAGTTTCTTGGGGTTTTTATTTTCAATTTTTCCCACCCCATCCATCGCCAATCATCAATATTGGGAAATTTTTAAGTAGGATAGATGCATAGAGCGAATGAGGTATTTTGGTGGAAGGGAGCTGCGCAAGGAGAGAATGCAAGAATTTTATTTTTATTTTTGAATGAATCGGTCGGTGAGTGAGCCTAGCTAGATAGATCCGTGTAGTGATATGACCAGTTTTATCACCCCTCCCCCAAAACCAAACTTCCGGCTACATGCCGAGTTGTGTGCACATGCGCTGTATCTCATTTCCAAATAAAGAAAAAGTTTGTTTGGAGTGAGTGCACGTATGTGCTCACTTCAAATAATCTGGTTCAGTTGTGCTTGGCCAGTCACATTGTTCAAACCAATATTAGACTGACTGACTGACTGACTTCAATAACTACAGCAAGGTTTTCCAAGAAATTAGCAAGATGGCTCTGCAGAAAATGGAACTTGATGCTCATGTATGCAATTGGGCATTTTGTGGCTATCCAATTTCAGTGTAATTCATTGCTAAGAAATTTCTTGACGAGGTAAAGAACTTGTCAAGAACCAAGCATTTTCTTTTTCGTGTCCTGACATTATCCCGACGAAATGTTCATCTTTGCTAACTTCCAGAATCTGTAGACCATCAAACACACCTGTTTGATTTTTTCTATTGACAGGCCAGGAAATTCCAAACTATGGTACTTCAAACACTTGCCTTCAATTGGCACTGCTTTAATGACTTGCTTCAAGAAATCTAATTTCATGTATAAGGTGCGAAAATATTTTTCTTTATGCTAACAAATGGCGGATGTAGAATGTTGGGATCAACTTGTTTGAGATTGGTGTTGTATACTCTCTTTCCTTACTTTCTTACTTCTATTATTCTGGTCATCTTTCGTATCTTAAGTTCTTCTTCTAGCGTCTCTTCTAGCGTCTGGACTTCGTCTTGGGGACTTCGTGTCTGGTCTTTCATTGGGGATTTCTCTTTATCAGAAGCCCTGTGTCATTGGTAGTTTTTAGATAATAACACAAGACTTAGATTTAACTTAGATCATATTTTATTCCGAAATCCCCACCAGACTACCTGCGCAGATTGAGTCGGCACGTGCATAACACGACTGAACACCGTCGTGGTTTTTGGCCGATCTGACTAAAATCTATTTCTAATCTAAACCGGGAGAGGGTCTCCTCCACCGATTCTCACGGTATCCACCGGAAGGATCAGGATGAGGTCAAGCCTTGTCATTCAATACTTCAAGGCCGCCGGCTGCAACTTAAAATAGCCATTTTGGTTTCTACACTACTGTACATAAGTATTAGGAATCTAATAATTATGTAACATTGGATCTTGAAGGTCAATTCCTCTCAAGCTCAACCCCCCCCCACACACACACACTTGAATAAGGCACTGGACGTATAGCTGATGGTAGACTAGAATATTCAATTTTACATTTGCTTTTCTTGTTATATGGTGAAGTTTTCATTAAACAAAAGTAACAGTCTGTTGAATGATATTTTGGCTCTCACCGAATCATAGGTATACCAAATGCCAACTTATCACATGTTCCCTTGATCCACATCCGTAAACTCTTAACACTCTGCTTGCACATCTGGTAAGGGGCCAAAGACTTATCTTAATCGTCTAGTTTTAATTTAAAATATGCAAAATAGGTTTACAAATGTAGTGATGTTTGTTCTTTGATTGGGAATCAACCTAGTCACCAGATCTGAATAATTCTCTTTCCTTTTCGTTAAAATAATCAACGCAATCAGTTGAACAGACCTATTACTTACAGACAAATAAATACAATTTTGCTTATTTTAGGAGTAAGCTGTAGAGAAAAATCTTGATTGCAGTTTTGAAATCAGCATGCCAATATTAGTCTAAATGAAATGAAAAATCAAAGTCAACAGAAATTATGCCCAAAATTGTTCCCTGGTGTAATTAAGCCTCATCTGAAAAATTCAGAGAAATAGTGTAGATAACAATAAAGATGAGGACAATAGTCCGAATAATACAAATAATACTAATTATCAAGCCTTATCTTAAAAACTAGGAGAAATAGTGTAGATAACAATGAAGATGAGGACAATAGTCCGAATAATCAAATTAATACTAATTATCAAGCCTCATCTGAAAAATTCAGGGAAATAGTGTAGATAACAATGAAGATGAGGACAATAGTCCGAATAATCAAATTAATACTAATTATCAAGCCTCATCTGAAAAATTCAGAGAAATCGTGTAGATAACAATGAAGATGAGGATAATAGTCCGAATAATACAAATAATACTAATCATCAAGCCTCATCTTAAAAACTCAGAGAAATAGTGTAGATAACAATGAAGATGAGGACAATAGTCCGAATAATCAAATTAATACTAATTATCAAGCCTCATCTGAAAAATTCAGAGAAATAGTGTAGGTAACAATAAAGATGAGGACAATAGTCCGAATAATACAAACAATACTAATTATCAAGCCTCATCTTAAAAACTCAGAGAAATAGTGTAGATAACAATGAAGATGAGGACAATAGTCCGAATAATCAAATTAATACTAATTATCAAGCCTCATCTGAAAAACTCAGAGAAATAGTGTAGATAACAATGAAGATGAGGACAATAGTCCGAATAATCCATTTTCTTATTTTTTGTTACGTTTTTATTTTTTTTTATTTACTTATTTATTTTTCTAGTTTTTCTGTCATTAAATGTAATCGTTTCACTGGGCGCATCTTGTTCTCACTTTCATCCTCTCTGTCTCCAGTCTTGCACGCCCCCTGGTGGTTTCTTGAGTTAGACACACTCCATCGAGGACCTACAATGGCGGAAGTGAGGTTTTTCAAAGCCGCCAGGGGTCGCTGTTGAATTACAACCAATTCATCACGTGTGGAATGTCGACATTTGGTAAACAGTAACTAAAATCTAAAATTCTTCTTCTTTTTCTTCTTTCTTTCCATTTATCCTCCTCCTTTTTTCTTTCTTCTTCTTCTTCTTCTTCTTCTTCTTCTTCTTCTTTTTCTTCTTCTTCTTCCTTTTCTTCTTCTTCTTCCTTTTCTTCTTTTTATGCTTCTTCCTTCCTTTCTTCTTTTTCTTCTTTCTTTTCCTTTCTTCTTATTATTATTCTTCACTTCCTTCTTTTTCTTCTTTTTCTTCTTCTTCTTTCCTTTCTTCTTTTTCTTCTTTCTTTCCCTTTCTTCTTCTTATTCTTCCCTTTTCTTCTTTCTTCTTCTTTTCTTCTTCTTTCCCTTTCTTCTTCTTCTTCTTCCCTTCTTCTTTTTCTTCTTCTTTTTCTTTTCTTTTCTTCTTCTTCTTCTCTTCTTCTTCTTCTTTTTCTTCTTCTTTCTTTCTTCTTTCTTCTTTTTCTTCTTTCTTTCTTTCTTCTTCTTCTTCTTCTTCTTCTTCTTCTTCTTCTTTTCTTCTTTTTTCTTTCTTCTTCTTCTTCTTCTTCTTCTTCTTCTTCTTCTTCTTTCTTCTTCTTCTTCTTCTTCTTTTTCTTCTTTCTTTCCCTTCTTCTTCTCTTCTTCTTCTTCTTCTTCTTCTTCTTCTTCTTCTTCTTCTTTCTTTCTTCTTCTTCTTCTTCTTCTCTTTCTTTCTTCTTCTTCTTCTTCTTCTTCTTCTTCTTCTTCTTTCTTTCCCTTTCTTCTTCTTCTTTCTTCTTCTTTCTTCTTTCTTTCTTCTTCTTCTTCTTCTTCTTCTTCTTTCCCTTTCTTCTTTCTTCTTTCTTCTTCTTCTTCTTCTTCTTCTTCTTCTTCTTTCTTCCCTTCTTCTTCTTCTTCTTCTTCTTCTTCTTCTTCTTCTCTTCTTTCTTTCTTTCCCTTTCTTCTTCTTCTCTTCTTCTTCTTCTTCTTCTTCTTCTTCTTCTTCTTCTTCTTCTTTTTCTTCTTCTCTTCTTCTTCTTCTTCTTCTTCTTCTTCTTCTTCTTCTTCTTCTTCTTCTTCTTCTTCTTCTTTCTTCTTCTTCTTCTTCTTTCTTCTTCTTCTTCTTCTTCTTCTTCTTTCTTTCTTCTTCTTCTTTCTTCTTCTTCTTCTTCTTCTTCTTCTTCTTCTTCTTCTTCTTCTTCTTCTTCTTCTTTCCCTTCTTCTTCTTCTTCTTCTTCTTCTTCCTCTTCTTCTTCTTCTTCTTCTTATTGCCTAAAGATTGCTACAAAATTAAATATATATATATATATATATATATATAATATATATATATATATATATATATATATATATATATATATATATATATATATCTTTGAAAGGAAGGAAAAACTCAACACCGTAATTCCATAATAAATTTATTTCGACCAAAATTGGGGTCTTTATAAATCTAAGTTGATTTAGCAAAGCTCCCCAAAATCAAGTCTCATCAGATGGATAATCATCAATAATTTATATATATATATATATATATATATATATATATTATATATATATATTATTATTATTAAACATCCATGCTGAAAATATACCGTGTTTGTCTACGTCTTTCCATATATATATATATATATATATTAACTTTTGTGTGTGTGTGGTGTGTGTATATGTGTGTTGTGTGTGTCTCTCTCTCTCTCTCTCTCTCTCTCTCTCTCTCTCTCTCTCTCTCTCTCTCTGTGTGTGTGTGTGTGTGTGTTGTGTTTATACGTATATATAACTGTTTTCATAATTTGCTTGAAGCATGTGCTTATACTGGTTTGGTGGTTGATTTTGAAGACTATCACAATGCAAGTGTAAATAAAAAAAGTAGATAACTATGGTGTTGTTTGTTAACCTGTGATTTATTCTTAATATTTCGAGATAAAAATTTCTTCTTCAGTGTAAAGAGAAATAAGGTAACTATTGTGTTTTTGTTTACATTATATGTGATTAACTGTTGGATAATATGCGATGTGGTGTCGGAGTTATAGGAAATAACCCGAGAGAGAGAACCAAGGAACTCCGTGCCCTAAAGCAGCGCACGTAGACGACGACGATGACGATGATGATGACTTAATACAAAACTAAGAGTTAAGCAAGCTACGACGACGATGATGATGATGAATGATGATGATGATGAGAAGGAGGAGGATTTAATATAATACGAAGAAAAACACGGAGTACTTGGTTAAACAATATTTAATAGTCATATAATCATGAGTTTACAGTATATAATAATTTGGTGGAGATTTCTAAGTTAATCCCTTCTGAGTTGGCTGGTTGGTTGTTGGTTGGTTGGTTGGTGTGTGTGGTGGGTGGTTGGTATGATGCTATAGGGTGGCCCCGTACCCCATTGATATTATTATCCAGGCACGGCACCACTTATAGCACGATATTGAGAGACAACTTTCTTAGGGAGAGAGCGACAGATTATGAGGGAAAGACATATTTGGACTTACTTTCAGATTTGCTCTGTGTAAGTAATGAGAACATTTGTGGATGTCTGTGTATGTACATTATAAAGAACAATAGTGAGTGAAAGCATTTTAAAGCTAGTCAACCTAAGAACACCTCCTTGTATATATGTTAGTTTCTCTGTGTGGTGTAAGAGAGAGATATGAGAGAGTGATTGTGAGAGAGACATTTAACAACTTCACTTTAATTTGTATGTTAAGATTCAAGCAGCACGCGACTAGCCCATAGCTTAATAAAGAGTTCAAATCCTGGACAAGGCTGTTTGCATTTACATAGCGCTAATAACTTTGGGAAAGGTATGCATTCAACTTCCCTATTCCAACTATGGGTAAATAGTAAGGCAGAATAGGCTCTTTAACCATGGCTAGGTAACCAGTCTAGGAGAAGAAAAACTCTGAATTCAAGCCTATTAAACTCCACTTAAGAAATTGATCCTGTGTCATATCCTCCTTGTGTGGAGAGGTTGGTAAATATATATATTAGCATTGATAAAATGAGAAAGTAAAAGTGGATATGTACAGAAAATATTATGAAAAAAAAACAGATAGTGAAACTGTAAATGATTTGTGCACAACGGGGAATACTTAATTAAATATGGTTTACCAATCAAAAGGGTTATGACGGACACGGATAGTCGTCATATATAGGATCAGCCTAGTGATCATGGAAGGAAGGATATAATAATCAGAAATCTTCTATCTATCTCTCTGTATATACATACGTATATATATATATATATATATATATATATATATATATATATATAATATATATATATATGGGAGTAAATATGGAAAATAAATCCGACAATATAAAGAAAATTTGAAAAAACAGTTCCGAAAATGTGGATGAATTAATTTATCGATGTTTAAACATTTCGGTTACATTGAACCTTCATTCAGGATGTCTTCTGGGGTGAAGAAAAATGATAGATGTTTTTATATGTGACAGGAGATGAAAATCTTTTTAGTTATGTAACTGTATGTGTGTGGATCGCGACTTGCCTTTCAAAAATAAAACGCTGATCAAAATACAGTTACATAACTAAAAAAGATATATATATATATATATATGTGTGTGTGTGTGTGTGTGTGTGTGTGTGTTGATTAAAAAAAAAGACATCTCATGTTTATCAATTTCATTTGTAATTTTTTCAAGTTTTCTGGCCAACTTTTTAATATTTGGGTGGAATTCGTGGATAAGTCCACCAAAGTTCATGTCCCGAGTACTTTCTGATGATGGCACTTCGAAGTGCCGAAAGTACTCGGGACATGACTTTGGTGGACTTATCCACGAATTCCACCCAAATATTAAAAGTTGCCCAGAAAACTATATATATATTATATATATATATATATATATATATATATATAATAATGGCAGCATTGTTTCATTAATGCATATGGTATTAAACAAGACGGACATTTCATGTCTGACAGAGTTTTTCCGATTTTTAACAAGTTTTCTGGAAAATTTCTAAATCTATCTTATCTATCTATCTCTATAAATATATAATTGTGACCTCCCCCCATCTGTTAGCCCCCCTCCTACAAATTAATTCTTGGGAATATAAAGGAAATTATAGAGAAGAGAAACAGAGGTTAAGTGGCCTATTTTCCATAGAGCATTGTTTGTAATGAGGTTTTGAAACATTGAAAATTTTGTTTGAAGGAAAATATTTTTCAAAGCTGCCATCTTGTTATCTAGTTTGGTTGGCCTCTAGAAGGAGTTGAGTTCTTCCAATGCCTTTTCTGACTAAGGGCTGATTTAAATATCTAATCTATCTATCTATCTATCTATCTCAGCCTGTCAAACTATATACTAGAGACGGACTTGCATTGAGTTTGAACAAGATTACGAACTGCACAATAATTCACAAGCTAGTGTCAAAGACTAACACGTTAGTAGTTCGGTCTTCACTAAGTGCTTCAGTACTGTAGTTTTATGACAGACTAATGGTAAGCTTAGTATCCAACTATTTACGTGGATTTACGTTTATATATTACTAAGTTTCTCGTTATGTTTGTAATCGTTACCCAGCCAAAACGGCACATCATAGTGAGATTTTTATTACAGTAATACACTTAAAATTCTCTGCCTATTCATATCTATCTATCTATCTATCTATCTATCATGAAATGATATATATAATATATATATATATAGATATCTTAAAATCTTATATATATATATATATATAATATATATATATATATATATATATATATATATCTTAAAATGAATTACAAAAGCAAGACATCCCTTTGTTACTTGATCAAGTATTTTTTTTATTTTAACTTTCTCCATGATCACCGTAAGGAAAGACTAGCCTCAGCCCGTCTCACCCGTCTTCACCCGACAAAACTCAAACTCAAACTCTAGACTATCACCTCTCACTCTTCCTTTCACCCCTTCACACGTCATCATTCCAATCGTGTCCAATCAAATCTATCCACGCGTATTCGCTGAATCAGCTATTCAAACTTTTCCGCTAGTCACACAATTTTTCCCTAAGAAATCACTCAAACCATATAGGCTACACATCTTCAACAAATCTTCAACTAGCCTTAACCCTAACCCTAACCCTAACCCTAGGAAATTCTTTAATCCTCAATCTGAAGTAATTTTGAGCAAATAATTCTAAGTCGTACACTAACCCTAAACATTAACCTAGATCAAACACTAGTCATGTACCTAATAAATCTAATTAAAGTAAAATCTAACCTAACTCTTACCCTAAAATTAATCCAAACCTTAGCCTTACCCTAACCATAACTCAACCATAACCCTAGGAATATCTTTAATCCTCAATCTTAAGTAATTTTAATCAATTCCTTTGACTCTCTCACCATCCAATATCCGACATTACAGATACCAAAAATTAGTATTGTTTGTATTATTCGTACATCTTCATAACAACGTTTCTTCTGTACAACGTTTCGGCCGATATGCCCCCGACCTTCTTCAGGTATTTCTTGTCGGACTCTGGAACCTTCTCGGACTCGGAACCTTCTGTCGTAATCGGAACCATCATGGAACTTTGAATCTAAACCCTTTATTCAGTCCACGGGAGTATCCTGTTCTCATTCAACTAACAATAACTGGGGTACAGGTGCTAAGCTTGTATTAATTATTATTCTATTTATTACTGCTCCTGACCAGGATTGAACCTGCAGTCTAGAGATAACTGTCACTTTAGAACTGTCTTAAATTAACACCTTTATCCACTAGGCTATATCCAATTGGACGGTATTCTTGTCGGACCTCGGAAACCTTCTCGGACTCGCGACTCATGAAGATGAGGTAATAGTCGAATAATCCAATAATACTAATTATCAAGGCTCATCTAAAAAATCAGAGAAATCGTGTAGATAACAATAAGATGAGGACCAATTCGAATAATTCAAATAATATAGTTCAAGTCTCATCTCAAAAATTCAGAGAAATCCGTAGATAAATAAAGTGAGGACAATAGTCCGAATAATTCAAATAATACTAATTATCAAAGGCATCATCTAAAACATCAGAGAAATCGTGTAGATAACAATAAAGATGAGGACAATAGTCGAATAATTCAAAATAATCTAATTATCGAAGCCTCATCTCAAAAACTCAGAGAAAGTGTAGATAACAAATAAGATGAGGACAATAGTCCAAATCAATAATACTAATTATCAAGCTTCATCTTAAAAACTCAAGAAATCGTGTAGATAACAAGTGAAGATGAGGACAATAGTCCGAATAATCCAAATAATACTAATTATCAAGGCTCATCTAAAAAAAATCAGAAGAAATCGTGTAGATAACAATGAAGATGAGGACAATAGTCCGAATAATCAAATAATACTAATTATCAAGCTCATCTCAAAAATTCAGAGAATAGTGTAGATAACAATAAAGATGAGGACAATAGTCCGAAATAATCCAAATAATACTAATTATCAAGCCTCATCTCAAAAATTCAGAGAAATAGTGTAGATAACAATAAAGATGAGACAATAGTCCGAATAATCCAATAATACTAATTATCAAACTCATCTAAAAAATTCAGAGAAATAGTGTAGTAACAATAAAGATGAGGACAATAGTCCGAATAATCCAAATAATACTAATTATCAAGCTCATCTAAAAAAATTCAGAGAATCGCCGTAGATAACAATAAAGATGAGACAATAGTCCGAATAATACAAATAATACTAAATTATCAAGCCTCATCTAAAAAATTCAGAGAAATAGTGTAGATAACAATAAAGATGAGGACAATAGTCCGAATAATCCAAATAATACTAATTATCAAGCCTCATCTTAAAAACTCAGAGAAATAGTGTATCAAACAATCAAAGATGAGGAGACAATAGTCCGAATAATATCTAAAGAATCCAAATATCAAGGCTCATCTCAAAAAATCACGAGAAATCAGAACCAAAAATTAGATCTTGAACTTGTACCAATTTGGGTAAATATGATGTCACAGTCAAACACTACTTTGTTCCGGCATCTGCGTTTTGAATTACACATGATGAACAATGAGAAATGGAGACAGGTCCGTTGCAGATTCCTAAAATGAGAGGAAACTTGGCAAATTCGAATCTTCGGTTTCTGTCGTTATCATAAAATGTGTCAGAAGCCGAAATTTTGCAGTGCACACCACCATAAAAGCATCAAACGAACTTGTCGCATAGATTCACAACGCCATTCAAATAGTACAAATTATTTATATCAAGAGTGAGATTTCGGAAACCCAGAAGGGGGTGAAGCCTGGCGTTTTTATGGGGGGGGGACGTGGCAGGAGAGGGGAGATGTATTTTTTTTTTACTATCCTAATTTGTTGGACGCGCGCGTGTAAATATTTGAGGCGTGTGGTGTTATGGTTATGTCTTGCGTAGGAATGGACACAGTTAGACAGGTTCAAATCCTTTAATATATACTAGCAAAATATATGCACCCTCCGGGTGCAAGTATTTAGTTTTAATTATAATAAAATATCATATAAATTAAAGCTAATGAAACTGACTAAGAATGTAGATAAAAAGATTTGAACAGAGGGGTATATGAAAAATAGAACAACTTTGAAACACACTTTCCATCATTTTCCTTACTTCCCTCTTTCATTGGTAAATTTCCTAATTAAACTGTTTAGGAAGTAGAGAAAATATATTCAGTTATTTCTTCTTGTTAAATTTTTTTTAAGATTTCACGAGATTTTGCATATTTCTAAGATAAAACCAAACAATTAGAAATCAATAATACCAAGCACATATTTATTAAAATATTTTAATATCAATATGCAAATCAGCCTTCCGTTCAACTGTAAACCTCTATTTTGTTGTATATAAAATACAATTGCATGATTAGTAGTAGATATGGTCAACAGTGGCTTCGGCCTCTGGACCATTGATAATAATTAAACGGCTGTCGATCCCAGGGCCATCCCCCAGCAACACCTGCCCCCTTGATTAAAGGGGCAGGGCTGGGTTTATTGCCCAGTGCCTGAGGCGCCCCCCTTGAGGGGGAATGCCGACGGATCGACGCAATTTTTTCACCTGCCACTCCATGAGTCTCGGCTTTGGGTTGGTCCTACGTTAATATGGGACTTTGTGCCTGACCCGTAAAGTGGGGTACGCGGTAAATATCATGTAGATATGGTCAACAGTGCTTCGGCCTCTGGACCATTGATATAATTAACGGCGTCGATCCCAGGGGCCATCCCCCCAGGCATACACCTACCCCTCTTGATTCAAAGGGCAGGGCTGGTTTATTGCCAGCGCCTGAAGTCCCCCCCCTTGAGGGAATGCCAACGGGATCGACGCAATTTTTTGGTTTTATTTTAATTAATATAAGCAAAAATCTCTTCAATAATCTTAAATGAAAAATCACATTAACAAAAAAACAAGTGTAATTTATTCTTTATTCCTAATTTAACGAAATAGTTAAATAAGTAAAATTCAGCAATTGAAAGACGGAAGTGATGGAAAGAGTAAGTTTCATTTCTATTTTTCTATTATACCCCACTCTGTTCAATCTTTTTATCTGCATTCTTATTTAGTTTCATTAGCGTTTCTAATTTAATACGATAATTTCATACATTAAAATTTAAATACTTGCACCCGGAGGGTGCATATATTTGCTAGTTTGAATAATATTGAATGAGACCCGTAAAAGTTTTGACGTCTTCTTACTAAATGTCAAACTAAGAACTCTACTCTTAGCCATTTCGTCACAGAAAATTTGGTTTGGTTTTATTTGTTTTACGGCATATCAACCTCAGTGGGTCATTTAATTACCGACAAAATTTTGAAATAAATCATTCTTAATGGTTCATAAAACATGTTTTTTCTATTTAACCCATAGATGAGACCCTAAACAGGTACTACCACTCCGGGTCAAGTGGCCTGGGAGCAATGGTGATGAAGGGGTGCTCCACATTCCCCAAACCTCCAAAAATGGAACCTCACCATCAGATAGGTAGTTTAACGTCATACCCTGGACATGTAGACCCTCAGCCACCACCTTCTAGCACCCATATGATAAAAGGGTTTAGTAGGAAGCGCGTGGTAATGGTTAAAGTCATGGGAAATGACTCGTCGCCCCAAGTTTCAAGAATCCTGGATTGTGGTAATTGCATTTCACTGTGGCGCTAATACCCTTGGAAAGGTATGAATCCTACTCCCCTCCAGCTATGGATAAATAGTAGGGCAGGACTAGGCTCTTTAACCCTTGGTTAAGGTAACAAGTCTAGGAGACAGGAAAAACTCTGAATTAAACCTGTTTGGACATCCGCCAAGAAATTGACCTTGGTCACACTCCTGCCGTGTGGAGGGGGATTTTGGTTAATATATGATGAAAAAAAGAGTTGGGGCTTGCCATAAGGGCTAGGGCTGGGGCATCATATACGGTGCTAGGGCTTGACGTGACTAACCGATTGATCGAGAGGGCGGCCTCGTCGAACCGTCCGTCTGCCAAGTAAGGGCCAAAGTGGAGTGTTGGCATGCCATGGACTGGCTCCAACACCTGATCTCTATCCTGTAAACAATGGACGGGTCACCCCACGACCAACAGATGGCCTCACTGGGGGAAGANAGAGAGAGATTAGGTTTGAAATTCGCAGAAGTTGTCTTATCATAGTTCCATACCAAGGTTAAATATATCCCAGTCTGCCTACTATTTTACTATAGTTGGGATGTATACCTTTCCTAAGAGTATTAGTGCAACGTAAACAGCCTCATCCCGGATTTGAACATTATTAGACATTAGAAATGATGGGCGTTGTTGTTTTCTTACATTTCCTACCAAGTAAAGTAAAGTCATTCATTGGTTGTGAAAGACAATGAATAAAAGTTTTTTTGTGTGCCGCCTGAGAGTGCAGTGCGCCTCCTGTGACTATGATAGTTCCGATGTTTGGAAACATTCTCCACCTAGCAGATTTTACATTTGTAGGTTGTCCCTGTAGATGATCGATGTTCCGATGCTTTGTTGCCAGTTGCTTTCTTATGGACGCTCTTAGCTTCATGATGTTGTATCAGGGATGACTTCGACATGTACAGTCCTCTATGGAGATTCTGCCGCTACGCGAGGGCGGGTCCTTGAAAGTCAAATTTTTCCACAGCTGGAAGGGGGACAATGCCAAAAGCACCTAGATCATTTTTAAACAGACATCCTTGAATCGCAGTAGGGGGCGACCAAATCTGTCTTTTACGCCAAGACGTAAGCTCTCGCATACAGGATGTCTTTCGGATTCGGTCCATCATCCATCCGACGTACATGGACCCTAACGCAATCTGGAGACGAACGGTTTTGTAGAGGTACAGGCTGCGGAGTTGAGGCTCTCTCTAGACTGCTGTGTTAGTTGATCCTGTCCCCTCCAGGTGAGCCAGTACACGTCTAAGGCAGCGAAGGTAGAAGGTATTTAGCCGCCGATCTTGGTGGGAGTAATAAGGTCCATGTTTCCACCCTTCCCATACCATGAGGGTGCTGATAACACATGCCCTATACACTTGTACTTTTGTACAGGATAGTGAGCTTTGCTGTTGTCCCACACTTGTGTTGAAGCTTCCCTAAAGTAACAGTAGTTTTAAAAAATATGTTTTTAAGAATCTCAAAATATGACATTTTAAATTTAACATAATGGATACTTATATTTTACATATTAATTTATCATACGCAGAAATTCCTAAATTAAATCAGAAAGTTTTGAAATGAAATAACTGATGCATTCATAAAATCCATTCATTGATAAATCAATACTGAAATTTCATTAAAATCGGATAATTCCTGATTTTTTGTAATTTTTTCAATCGAGATTTTAAAATCTAAATTTTGTTAAATATGGATTTTACGGCAATCAGCGAGGCCCATCTTAAAATATATTTGATCAAAAATTGACTCGAAAATAAAAATGGTTTTTAAATGTATTAAAAATATATTACACCGGTGTAATATAATTTTCCTTTTTTTCCTGATGCCTTCATTATGTTACTACTTTTCGGCTTAGACAAAAATTTGATATTGATAATCGATTTATATTAATTCTAACTTGTTTTTAAATAAAAAGCAGGGTATCCCTAATTGACTTAAAAAGTAGTTGCTATGCAATTCTGTAGATACAACTTTAAACCAATCTAATCCAAAAAGCTAATTTCTCCTAAAAATAGTATATTGTTACGTTAGTTTAACAATTTTTTATCTTTAACAAATTGATCGTGGAAAATGGGCATTTTCCACTTGGAAAAATTCATAATGTCAAATTTACCTTTTAATCAATGTCCTTTAATATATTTTTTTTTAATTTGTAAAATTTCACATTTTTTATTACAAATCATTTAACGGGTTTTATATTTATGCATTTTATTTTGTTTTGTATTTTTATCCTTCACAAAATATAAATGAAATAGATAAACTTTGGTGTTAATCTGTGTTGTTTATTTTTAACATTACTTGCATTCATAAATAATAAAAATGTCCCTATATATAAGGCTAAGTGGGTTTTTAGATTAAATTGGGTGATCAAAGAGTTTGGAAAGCGAATTAGATTAAATGTTACATAATTATTAGATTCCTAAACTTATGTACAGTAGTGTAGAAACCAAAATGGCTATTTTATTTGCAGCCGGCGGCCTTGAAGTATTGAATGACAAGGCTTGACCTCATCCTGATCCTTCCGGTGGATACCGTGAGAATCGGTGGGAGAGCCCTCTCCGGTTTAGATTAGAAATAGATTAGTCAGATCGGCCAAAACCACGAGGTGTCAGTCGTGTTATGCACGTGCCGACTCAATCTGCGCAGGATAGTCTGGTGGGGATTTCGGAATAAAATATGATCTAAGAAATCAAGTCTTGTGTTATTATCTAAAAACTACCAAGACACAGGGCTTCTGATAAAGAGAAATCCCCAATGAAAGACCAGACACGAAGTCCCCAAGACGAAGTCCAGACGACTAGAAGAGAACGTAAGATTAACCAAAGATTGACCAGAATAATAAAGTAAGAAAGTAAGAAGAGAGTATACAACATTTCAAAAACAAAATAAATACGAGCTGAGAATTTTAAAAAAACATTAGTCTCCTCTGGCAAAGAGAGAGAGAGAAAATTGAAGATAAAAACAAAAAACATAAAAAAAACACGATCGACATTTTTACAATGACAAATGAAAGAGAATCAAGAAGCGAGTCGGGGATTGGTTATTCAGCTAAAAGAGAGGGTAGTAAAAGAGAATTTTTAACTGACTGCCGATTTTTGGGGTGGTGGGCGGCAAGGAGTGGCTTATCCTCGCTTAATTCCTACTCAATAGATACATTAGAGTTTTAAATAGAGAGAGAAATGAGCATAATATAGAGGGGGAGGAAATTGATAGACGTGAAGAATAAAGACTGGTTAGTTTGTGAAGTTAAATTGTTATATTACTGCTAATTAAACGATGAAAAAATTAATTATTTTGCAACATAATTTAATCCCACAAATAAGGAATATCTAGTATTTAATTTTAGTCATTACACTTAACAGGAAAAAAAGCTTTAGGAAATGAAAGGTGGTTATCTCAGCTTTAGTATACATATATATATAATAAGTATTATATAGTATATATATATATGTATAACAAGGTTTGTTTTAGAATGGGCTTTTTGCCGATAATCTTTTGGAGAATAAGTGCCCTTACATTGGAGTCGTTTTACCTAATTTTGAAAATTAATTTAATTAATAATGATTAGCGGGAATACACTAATTAAATGTATGGCTAAACAAATGAGAAAAATCAATCTCTGTATGTACATTTCGGCTATTAGGCCTCATGCAGGCAGAGGCTAATAGATCTGGAAGAACGCCGCCCTGTGGGCGTGATTTGAAACGCGGACTGCCAAAGCTTGACAAGGGCCGATCCCATACCTACACTAACGAACTCTTAAAGATTTTAATGATTTGTTTAGAGTAGGTTAATATTCCTCCTTCTAGTGACTTTTAAAATTACACGACGAATTGATAGTTGTAAACAAGGTTTGTTTAGAATGGCTTTTTGCGCGATTATTTTTGGGAGAATAAATGCTTAATTGGAGTCGTATCGCTAATATATATATATATATATATATAATATAATATATTATATATATATATATTAGCTATATTAAACAATACTTAATAGTGTTCTGTGTTTTTATTGATCAGTCTGGTTATGCTAATTTAGATGACAACTGTGTAAGAACTATTTTATTGTCTTGGCTCCTTATCTCTAGAGTCAGATTTTAGCCCTGAAGAGCTTTATGTAAACTCAATAGTAGGTTCGTCTGACTCATTAGATTATCTTTATTACTTGGGCTCTACTTAGGTATCGGAGCACTGTTTTTACAAAATTAGCTTTCTCCTAGCGGTTATATGAATTATATATATCTTATATACACAGAATAATAATCATATATATATTGTTTTTTCTTTTGGCCAATATACTGTTACCATAGATATTTTTTTGTTAGTACGATCTAATCTTGCGTCTTTTCTTTTTTCAAAATTTTTTTTCTCCTGTTGATGGTTTGGGTAGTATATTTTTACAAAATCAAACTTTCTGATGGGTTTTTTCTCTCCGCAAGGATCTAAGCCAACACGCTTGGTATATTAAAATTATATATATATATATATTATATATATATATATATGATATATATATATATATATGTATATATATATATTATCATATTTTTTCATTTTATGTTGTAATGTGACTTTAAAAACTATAAAAAACTTCATTTTTCTTTTTCTTGATATATTACATTATATATATATATATATATATATATATATATATATATCAATTATTTTTCGATGAAAAGTCTACGTTTAATTTTGCCAGATCAAATATTTGTGACAATTTTGCAGGCAAAGTCCAAAGGGTCATTTTGTAAAGGATCTTTTTTTTCTTCTTTTTTTTTTTTTCCAAAATTCTCCTTTAAAATGAATTCTCATAACCCTGTCACTAGCGCGAATGCTGTCTTTGTTATAGCTTAATTCGGCTGCCCTGTTCCACTCCCAAGAAACTGTTGTTCTGTTTGGGCGATTCACATCACCCCCAACCCGGAACTAATGAGACCAAGAAATTCTCTTCGCGTTTTCAAAAAAAAAAAAAATTGAGAATTAATTAATATGGTAATTGATTTTATTCGTAATTTTTTGGAACGTGCTTTTTTTTTTTTTTTTTTTGGTGGGGGGCATGTTAAACATCACATATAATGTAATTATTTTATAATCTCCAGATGGAAAGAACTATTTATAAACCTATGCTGTTGCATTTAGTGGCCTTCTTACCCGGCACTAAATAGTATATGTTATATACTGGTCTTTTCACTTTACCAAATCAGCATATAACATATATACCTTCTTTTACTTCTTACTCTTGGTCGTTCTATTCTTCTGGGCCGGTTTGGTTCTTCTATCATCTATCTTGGTCTGGTGTTTCTTGCGGGACTTCGGGTCTGGTCCTGTTGCTAGGGAATTTCCTTGTTATCAGAAGCCTGTATCATGTTAGTTTTTAGTAAAAACCAAGACATTCGATTTACGATGATGTTACTTTATTCGTAGATCCCCAGACAGACAATAGCGCGGCGATCCTTGCATTCTTGCTAGCTCGGCTTCTTAAACTTCTAACTCTACTAACTAACTGAGTTGCTTACACCTTAAACCGGAAGGGGTTCTATCGGGTTCTGTTTCTCACCGGTTTATCCCCAGAACGCAGGTGAGATCGAGGTCAAGCGCTGTCACTCCGCCTCAAGGCCATCAAGCTGCACTAATATGATTTCTACATACTTGTCATAATCATTAGGTATCTTAAATGATTATGCTAACACTAGCCGGATCCGTGAATTACTATACTATTATCTAAATATCTATTCGCAGTGTGTTCATATCTACTACTATCTATCTATATATTAATATATATATATATATATATATATTAATATACCTCCCTGTTTATACATATCTTCTATCTATCTATTCTATCTGCACTGTTTATACACATACTATCTATCTATCTATCTACCTCACAGTTTAATACATATCTATCTTCAGTCTGTTCATATCTATCTATATATCTATGTCACTGTTCTATACATTATCTATCTATCATGTTTATACATATCTATCTATCTAGTCTATCTAATCTATCACTGTTTATATAATGTAATACTATTTCTATCTATCTATCTATCTATTATTTGTCTACAGTCTGTTTTATGTATAAATATTATATCTATCAGTACAATCTATTTGTTTGCCTATCTATTTATCCTATCTATCTAATCTATCTATTAGATAGATATGTGGATAGAATAAATATGACTCCCGGCTCCTGATTTATTTTACGGGATTTACTCCCTAGCCCTTTCTGTTGAAAAGGCAGCAGAGGTTTTGTGTCGGACTTCTCCTTGGTGTGTGTGTGTGTGTGTGTGTGTGAGTGTGCGTGTGCGTGTGCGTGTAT
The DNA here is from genome assembly GCA_023376005.1 of Doryteuthis pealeii. NCBI lineage: Eukaryota > Metazoa > Mollusca > Cephalopoda > Myopsida > Loliginidae > Doryteuthis > Doryteuthis pealeii. The sequence continues at coordinate 199,057 of JALAJA010000098.1, read as the reverse complement.
GTGTGGTGTGTGCGTGCGCGTGTAGCGTGGTGTGAGTGTGTGGTGTTTGATTTTGTGTGTGTGCGTGTGTGCGTGGTGTGTGCGTGTGCGTGTGTGGTGTGTGTGTGTGTGTGTGTTGTGTGTGTGCGTGTTTATTTTCTTTGTACGTCCCCTCGTTTTTCTTTCTTTTTTTTTTCTTTCCTTTATTTATTATTTTTTTCCATTTCTCGGCACTTTTCATTCTCGCGTTAAATTTAAAATGCGATTTTTAAAATATCTAAAACTAATTATAAAGGAATTGTTTTAACAAGAATGAAAATATCATGCCGTGTGTTAATCCCGCCTGGAAATCTGAGAAAGAAAAAGAAAATTATGATTTTACTTTTCTTGAATTTAATTTCCGTGAAATGCAATTTTCAAAAATTGAATTTATATTTGTACCAATAAAAACACTTTACGGCCCACACATTCGCAAAAAGAAAAAAATATGAAACATTCGAAAGTAATGGGCCGTTTAAAAAGACGTTTAACTCAAAAATTCATCCTTATTCATAAAATATCTTTTTTCAATTATTCTGTTCATTCCATTCATTTTTTATTCAATAATATATATTTTTTGCATAAATGCCTTAACTAAATAATTTAGAAACATTCACAGAAGATTCATATTATAAAAAAATAACTCAAAATAATAAATCGTGCTTTAATGTCATTTGTTTGTTTTGTTTTGTTTGTTTTAACGGCATATCAACCTCAGTGGGTCATTTAATGCCGATAAAGTTTTGAATAAATCATTCTTAATGGATAATATAAATTTTTTTAATAAACATTTTTCTATTTAACCGATAGATGGGACCCTAACAGGTACTACCAACTCCGGGTCAGAGTGGACCAAGGAGCAATGGTGATGAATGGGGGTGCTCCACATTCCCCCAAACCTCCAAAACTGGAACCTCACCATCAGATAGAGTTTAACGTCATTCCAGGACATGTAAACCCGCGAGCCACACACCTTCTAGCAGCCCATATGATAAAAAGGGTTGGGGCTTGCCATAATGGCAATAGGGTTAGAATAATCATATAGGTGCTAGGGCTTGACGTGACCAGCCGATTGTGGAGGGGGGCACTCCCGACCGCCCGTCTAGCAAGATAGGGCCAAAGTGGAGTATTGCACGTTATGAACTGCTCATCCAATCCTGGGCCTCTATTCTTAGCATCCGGGTCGCCACCCGCAAACAGGTGGCCCTTGGGGGAGTCTTACCCCTCTGCAGAGGTGCAGAATCGGTGATTTCGCCGCAGCCGACAGGGCGGGCCTTTGATGTCACTAGATTATAAAATTACTAACAATATTACATAATACATGTAATTTTTTCAATATGTCAAGGTTATATTACTGGGTGCGCCCAAATTTGCCGAGTGGTCATTGTTTTAGCTCCGAAACCACGTTTGAAGTAGGAATCGATCTGATGAGATACAATTGGAAATTGGAGGGACAGAATCACAAAACAGCAGTTCTAGAGAGACTCAACTCCTCGCTTGTGTTCTCTATTCAGAGAGCGTCGTCTGCCCGATGGCTGTGGCCATGTCCACCGAATGGACGATGGACGGAATACCGAAGGATACCTTTCATTGCAGAGGTTACCGTCTGGTGAGCGATTGGTCCCCCCAGCTCTTTTTTCAAGGATGTCTGCAGAATGATCTCAGATGCTTTGGATTGCCCTTCCGTTGAGAAATTTGGCTCAGGACCGCCCCCGTGCGGAATCTCGTAGAGTAACTATTCATAGTCTGAAGTTACTTGACACAACACCATGAAGCTAAGATGTCTAGAAGAAAGCAGCGGCAAAAAGCACCGGCACATCAAAAATCTTCACGGGGCAGCCTTCAAATTCGAACATCTGTGGTCGAGAATGTTTTCAAACATCGGGTTTTCACAGTCAAGGAGGCGTGTAACTTCAGGGACACAAAAACTTTATTATAGTTGTTACATGTTAATTGGATCCCTATTACTTTTTAAGGTAGTATAGAAATCCTTATGGCGATCAGTACAGCTGATGGCCTTGAAGAGTGAGTGACAATGCCTTGACCTCACTCTCACCTTGCGTTCTGGGGTGTAACGTGAGAAGGAAGTCAATAAGAAAGGCCCTTCTCGGTTTAAGAGTAAGCACTCAGTTAGTTGGCAGTGACAGTTAGGAGTTAGAACTTAGAAGCGAAGGTAGCAGAATGTGAGTCTCACTGCGTGATTGTCTGGCCTGGGGTTCAATGAATAAAGTAACATCATTGTAAATCGAAGTCTTGTTGTTATTACTAAAAGCTAACAATGACACAAGGCTTCTGATAAGAAATGATCCCCGACAAAGACCCGGAATCCAAGAAGACCAAGATAGAAGATAAACGATCAGATGACGGCCGGAAGAATAGACCAGAGTAGACGTAAGAAGTATACAACGTATAGATATTTAGTGCCGTCCAAGAAAAGGCACTACGTTAACAAATATATCTATTTGGTACCGTGACGAACGCCGCTACGCACATAGTCTTATATAATTGTTATTTACATTTTAGTGTGAAAATGTATAATGCAAATGTGACAACTTTAATGGGACAGATTTAGTAATATAATTATATGTACTAGCAAATATATGCACACTCCGGTGCAAAGTATTTTAAGTTTTAATGTAATAAAATATTGTTTAAATAGAAAGCTAATGAAACTAAAATAAGAATACAGATAAAAAGATTTGAAACAGAGGGAGTATAATAAAAGATTTGAAACAGAGGGAGTATAATAAAAATGGAACAACTGTAACTTACTCTTCATCACTCTCGTCTTTCATTGTTATTTTTTTCTAATTTAAAGTATTTAGTTATAAGAGGAAGTAAAGAATAAAATGACAGTTATTTTTTATCTTGTTAATGGATTTTATTTAAGGATTCATTGAAGAGATTTTTTGCTTATATTCATTAAAATAAAACCAAACAGTTAGAAATCAATATACTAAGCACATATTTATTAAATTCGATTTTTAATATTAATATGCAAATTAGCCTTCCCGTTCAAACTGTAAACCGCTATTTTGTTGTTATTATATATATAATTGCATGTTGTCAGTATGTAGACATAGTTAACAGTATTAATAATGTAAAGACAATTTTATTGATAATTGAGGTTTAGATAAAAATAAAATCATGAGAATGTGATGTCAATACTAAGAGAATTGTGACTTGAGTAGGAATATAGTTTCGGTTAGCAGACAGAAAAACACACAATCTCCATTATAATAAGATATACAACTTTGTATATATATATATTATATATAATTATATATATTATATATTGAAGAAATGGATACAATATGCCTCACTCTTCTTTTCTCTTTCTCTCCCTCTCTCCCCCTCTCTCTCTCCTCTCTTTGAGTTTTTTGGGTTTTTTTACTTTTCCTTCATCCTTCTAATAATGTTTTTTAATATTACGACATTTGAAAAAAAATTCTGAAAGAGTTATATTCTCATTTCGAGTAAAAAGAGAAAAATTCAAAAGATTTGGATTCATTTGTTTTCACACCAAAATTTGTATGAATATTGAGGAGCTGGCGGTTAGGTGTGTTCGCTCTACCTCACCAAACTACGGCCAGCGAAGACATTTTATCAGGCCCTCTGGCGGTACTTGAATTTGTTTGTTAAACGTACAGAACGCGAGATTTAAATATTAATATTGTGTTCAATACTTGGTGCTCTGAGAAAAAGATGTAAAACAAAAATTTATCTTTCCATTTTATATTCATGGGTGAGTGGCGTAAGATGAGCAGGAAAAAAAATAAACAACATATTTTATTTTCAAAACATTTATAAAATATAATTGGAAAAAATAAGTATGCAGTGAAGTTTAATTCTAAATCGCATTTATTTATTTCAAAGCATATCGCTTCAAATTAAACATTCTGATCAATTGTAATTTTATTAAAATCTTATATATATAATATATATATATATATGTATTGTGTATATATATGTAATATATATATATATATATATCTTATTATAATGAGATTGTTGTGTTTTTTTCTGTCTGTAACCGAAACTATATTACTACTCAAGTCACAATTCCCTTAGTTATTTAACGTCAAATTTCCATGATTTTCATTCTTTAAAACTTCAGTTATTAATAAAAATTGTTTTACATTATTAATACTGTTGACCATATCTACGTACTAATGTCATGCAATGTATTTATATATAAACAAAATAGTGGTTTACAGTTTGAACGAGAAGGCTAATTTGCATATTGATATTTAAAATTTTATTTTTAATAAATATGTGCTTGGTATTATTGATTTCTAATTGTTTGGTTTATCTTAAGAAAATATAAACAAAAATCTCGTGATAAATCTTAAAGAAAATTT
>JALAJA010000098.1:182178-184678 GCA_023376005.1 Doryteuthis pealeii | reverse complement strand
GAAAACCCTGACAGAAATCACGGCTTGGACTCCGTTTGGCAGTTCAGTGTGCAAAACACTATCTGGCAAGTTCTGCAGCCAAACTGACGCCGAATGTATTGGTTCACCATTCCTTCGGATCACACCAGCGAGGCAGAGAGGTGGGCACTGTCTCTTGGGTAACCCAGGGCCTCCATACATCTTGCCCAGGCTTTTTTCTTTTTCATTTTTTTTTTGTGCCCTGGAGGGGATGCGACATCTGTGGTCGAGAATGTTTTTCAAACATCGGACTTCACAGGAACTTCAGGGGCACAAAACCTTTATTTACCAACCCCTCCACACGAGCAAGATGTGACAGAAGGTCTGTTGAATTATTTGATATAAGGCATGGGGCAAATGGTCACTCCTAAATATAGACTCGTTGACTACCACGTGACCTGGGGTAGATTTCTATTGCCCAATCACTGGCACTGCTGCTGCTGCTTATGCTGTATTAATAGAGACCATATTCTGAGCTTATGTCATTGACACTTGGATTCTCTTGGACGTAGGACTTACAAAGAATACTCTAACACCGGATTCTTATTGGCTTGCTTACTTACTTATTACATCTGGAACTAAGGATGCCGACCAGATACTTAACAAGGTCAATTTTTTAAGCGGAGTTCAACAGGTTTGAATTTAGAGTTTACCTTCTCCTAGACCGGTTGCCTAACCAAGGTTAAAGTCCAATGTTAGAAAAACATTCTCTATCACAGATGGCGCATGTCAGGGCTGTCCCTGAAGATGTTGATGTGCCGATGCTTAGTTGCTGCTGCTTTCTTCTAGATCTCTTGGCTTCATGGTCTTGCGGCAGGGTGGATTCAGACGGGAGCAGTCCACTACGATAATGTATATATTATCATATGGGTGCTAGAAGGCCGTGACTGAAGGTCTTCATATCCTGAGAATAACGTTAGACTCTATCTGATGGCGAGGTGCCAACTTTGGAGGTTTGGGGAATGTGGATCACCCCTTCATCATTGGATCACCCCTTCATCGTGTGGATCACCCCTTCATCACCATTGCCCCCAGGTCCACTCTGACTCGGACTGGTAGTACCTGTTAGGGTCACATCTATGGGTTAAATAGAAAAATGTACTTATTAAAAAATTGTATTATCCATTAAGATTTGGTTTATTTCAAAACTTTATCGGCATTAAATGACCCACTGAGGTTGATATGTCGTAAAACAAACCAAACCATTAAAAGCTTCGGGTATTTCCATGAAATGTAATGTGTTTTGTATGCAATCAAATCATATTATCTCTTGCGCGTTATTCTGCATTACTACTCTAGTATTAGTTTCCATGAAGAATTTCTCTGAATGTTTGAAATGAGGTTTGATGATTAATATTATCTGCGTTATTCGGACTATTGTCCCCATCTTCATTGTTATTTGAACAACGTTTCGACCGATATGCCCTCCGACCTTCTTCAGGTGTTTCTTGTAGTACTCGGGAACCTTCTCGGACTCGGGAACCTTCTCGGATTTGGGAACGTTCTTTTCGAACTCGGGAACTTTCTTGTCGTAATCGGGAGCCAAAGTTCAAAGTTCCGTGATGGCTCCCGATTACGACAAGACAGTTCCCGAGTTCGAAAAGAAGGTTCCCAAATCCGAGAAGGTTCCTCAGTCCGACAAGAAATACCTGAAGAAGGCCGGAGGGCATATCGACCGAAACGTTGTACAAATAACAATGAAGATGGGGACAATAGTCCAAATAACACAGATAATATTAAGAATGAATTTATCGCAAAACTTTATCGGCATTAAATGACCCATTGAGGTTGATATGCCATAAAATAGATATGTAGTATTTAACTGAGCCAACAAGAGTATAAAAAAGACCTGTGCTCTAAAGGACTCGGTTTGTTTGCGTGATGTCTACCCATATCGGTTGGTAAACCATTTGTTAATATAGAACGATTGAGCCTATATATGAGAGAGAGAGAGAGGAGAGAGAGAGAGAGAGAGAGAGAGAGAGAGAGAGGGAGGGAGAGAGAGAGAGAGAGAGAGAGGTTTATTTTCGGCCACTTAATTGATAGTCGCTGAAATAAACGCTTGGAATAGTTTGAATGACGCTGGACTAAAATAAAAATAAAATAAGGGAATCACGCTATATGTGCCTGATGCGTTCATTGTAATCATCAAATAAAATATTTTTTTTATTTAGAGAAGGGGAAAAAACAAAGGGAGGTAACTGCAATAAAGATTAATCATTTTAACCTTGCCATTTATTTGCTATGTTTTCTCTACATAAAACTATTCCTTCATCTTTCTAACTACTCTCTTTGTCTCTTTCTTCTTTATTTATTTATTTATTTCTCTCTCTCTCTCTCTCTCTCTCTCTCTCTCTCATCTCTCTCTTTGTCTCTCTTTGAATCTTTCCTCTCTCTCTTTTCTCTCTCTCTTCTCTCTTATCTATTATATCTATCGATCTGCGCCCCTCTCTCTCGTCTCTCTCGTCTCTCTCTATCTCTC
>JALAJA010000098.1:169050-182078 GCA_023376005.1 Doryteuthis pealeii | reverse complement strand
CACATAATCCAAACGTCAAACCATAGAATAAATATTACTCAAAATGTGAGCATGCCAACGTTAGACAATCCTCATTGTTTCAAATAAATAGAATGCCCGGTCGTTATATACTTTATTATAGATTGTTTTATTTCTAATATTTAATATCTAAAGTTATCGAACTGTTTCCATTTCAAATTGTCTTTCTTTCTTTCTTCTCTTTTTTAAATTCCTTTAATAAGATTATATATATTCATACAAACCCGCCAGGAGACTAAAGCTAATAAGTAAAAAGTGCTCAATACCTAAGTAGAGCAAATAATAAAGATAAATCTAATGAGTCAGACGACCTACTTTAGTTTCGCTAATGCTCTTCAGGGCTAAGATCTGGACTAAGACTTACAGTCAGATCTTAGCCCTGAAGAGCATTAAGCGAAACTAATAAGTAGGTTCGTCTGACTCATTGATTTATCTTTATTATTTGCTCTACTTAGGTATTGAGCACTTTTTACTTATTAGCTTTTGTCTCCTGGCGGTTTTAGAAATACATATTGCTATTATATATATATATATATATATTATATATATAGTATATATATATTATGCATATAAATTGTTTTTTCTTTAGGCCAAAATTATTGTACCAATAGATTATTTTTGGTTGGTACGATTATCTTGGTCTTTTCTTTTTTCCAAACATTTTTTTCTCCCCGGTTGATGTTTGGTAGTATATTTTTACAATCAAACTATTTGCTGGGTTTTTTCTCACCGCGAGGATTATACCAACAAGTTGGTATATTAATATATATATATATTAATATTATATATAATATCTTTGATACAATGCTGAGAAAATGAACTGGGATAATATACGACCGTGGCCTAGTGCCAAATTTAAACGAAAAATTATGACCCACCTAAGAGTTTCGTATTCCCGTGGTCAAGAAAGAGACATTACTGAATGATAAACTAAAATTGAATTTCCGTCGATACGCCCACATTGAATCGCAGCAACGAACGTCTTTCACAATCCTGAAACAATTAACTCACAACGATCTCACCCACAACGATAATGGCGTCCCCCGTGGATAATTTAAAACGTAAGATAATGTTTTTACTTACTCTACGAGGATTTTTCGAAATAGTCTTTCTGAGAAAGTAGAGGACTTTGTCTTATGAGCATTTGGCTTAGATTTAGCCGAGTCCCAACTCAGCAAATTCCAGATTGGCATTCGTATATCCTTCATATACTACTATGAACACAACGAAACCAAAAATGATATTGTTGTAGAGTAGCTAGCACGCCTTCAGCACTCTACCAAATGGACTGGCCATAGCCTTAACATTGCCTACGATTTAAAGTGGATAACAAGGCTGAATAATAGTCAGACTGACTTTGCTGCGTTGGCTATACCGCATTTGACCCTCCTCTATTTAGGGTAGGTTTTGTCTTGTTAATTGTTGGTTCTTTATTTGTTTCTGTGTTTGTATGTATCCCTTGGCACAGGATATAGCTCGACACTTGTTGAACACATCTTCCAGACTCAACACTTGTTGAAACCATCATCGGACTGACCGACTCGGGTTCTTCTAACCAGGAATGGCTTGGCATTAAATAACCCGCAAAGATGATATGCATCTAACACAAGAAACCAAACAAAATCAATATCTTTTGTCGTTTGGTTTAATGGCATCATCAACATTTGTGGGTTATCTAATGCCCAATCTTATTTACCACCCTATCGGCTGGGGCGTACTAGAATGCACCAACTGCACCCTGCAGAGGGGTAAGCTCCCCCAATGGCGCCACCTGTTGGCCGTGGGTGGCGACCCCGTGACCTGCTTAAGGTAGAGCCCAGGTGGATGAGTAGTTCATGACATGCAATACCTCCACTTTGGCCCTATCTCTGGGCTAGGACGGGCGGTCGGAGAGGCCCCCTCGATCAATCGGCTGGTCACGTCAAGCCCTAGCACCTATATGACTTTTTCCTAACCTATTGCCTATGTTCACAGCCCCAACCGCCTGTATTATCATATGGTGACTATTCTTTTCTGCCAAGCCGCCGGTCGCCTGCGGCGCTTCACCATGTCCTGGGAATGACGTTAACTCTATCTGATGGTGAGATTCGAGTTCTGGAGGTTTGGGGAATAGTGGGACAGGACCCCTTCACACACATTGCTCACTCCCTGGCGTGGTAGTACCTGCGTTTAGGCGCCCCATCTATGGGCCTTTCAAATAGCGCAAAATGTATCTTATACAAGAACTTCTCAGCTAGTAATCATTAAAAGACTTGATTTATTTTCAACTTTATCGGCATTTTAATACCCGACTGATGTTGACGCCGTAAACACACAAACAAACCAAACCCAAATCTAATATTTACGTCCGCCCAGCTTTGAAGCCACCCTGACAGACGGAATTTCCTACACAGCATGCGAGTCAGCATGTTTGTGTTACATCATGGGTACCTTGGCCCCACCCCTATTTACCCGTGCATGTGGAATTGGATACATTAAGATAATAAGAAAATGATAAAAAGACCCATAGAGCTGAAAACAACTTCAGTGAGGAGCTTATTGCTTTCCCAACTCGACAGAGTCGGAGCGGATGCTCCTAACTCGACAGAATGGGAGCGGACTGCTCCCCTAACTCGACAGAATGGAGAAAGACGCTGTCCGAAACAGACATAAAATACGACCTCAACAGGTCCATACCTCGATCTTTTTCGTATCATCATTTCTCTCTCTCTACTCCTAGCTCAATACGATACGATTCCAATCACAGGCACAGTGGTCTTATTACTAAACTGCTACACACTTTTGACAAGTCCAAATGCACCGAATATAAACAAACTTACGCTCTCAACAAACACAACTACCAACGACACATCAATGAAAAGAACAATTGACTCTCACTATATAATTGTATTATTTTGTATATAAAGTTGTTTCTTTTATACATTTTATCGTCTTCTTTGTTTACTACGGAAACTACATTTCCGTAGTCTATACATTTAAATTGTGGGGATCAAACACGGATTTTCATCAATCACCAAAAACCAAAACAAATCGGTCGCTGACAGCTTTAAAGTTAGACGGAGCTGATTCCTCGGAGTTTCAGTCTATTTTCTTCAAATCTCTTTAATCTATTTGAAAATATCTTACGCTATTCTTTCCGATTTCATGCAAGACTTTCCCAAGCACTCAGGTTAATATTGAGCTGTTTCAAATGTCCTTCATTTGTCTTATAGCGTATAAGGTGATGTCCAATATAACGCTTAGCATTTGGTAATTTTCCGTATAATCTCTTCTTTAGAAGCCTGTTCTCATTCATTCTGACAACGTGGCCAACCCACTCCAGCTGAAACTTTGCTAGTAAGGTTTCAATGCCTGAATGTTAATTTTTTTAATATTGTGCTATTTTCCACCCTATCATCCATTTTTATACCACAAATGGCACAAAGACAGCGCATGTGAAAGGTTGTCAAGTTGGTTTATTGTCTTGCGGTAAAGTGTCCAAATCAGTGCTTCAAATAGCCAAATGCAGTGTTGCTTTACTATTATGGGATGGATTTCTTTGTCCATTTTTTCCATCAGACTGGTACTGGTTGATCCAAGAATTTAAACGTTCAACAATTTTCATGCTCTTTTCCAATCAGATGAAGACAGCACTGATTAGTACAGCGAGCGACACGTATATTGCATTCCTGACGACTAAGCTGTACAAGTGTTCAGTTTCTTTTACTGATAGTGAGTCCAATATGCTTTTGATGTCTCAGAGAATTAACAGACACTGGTCTGAATCATCTAGTGGTATGCTAACAGAGGTAAGCATCGTCTGCGAAAGAAGATCCCGCACTAGCTGCAAGAAATTGTTGACCTGGCGTCTAACACGCTCTCTTGCATTGCATCTAGGTCAACCATTGTTCTGAATCATCACCTATTCCTTCGCTTAATCTGGGAATTATTCTGAGCATAGCATAAAAAACAATGCGAAGATAGAAGTGGAAATGTAAGACCATAGCACTTGCCCTTGTACCGGTTTGAGACAGAAAAATACGGATTGTCACTACTGATCTCACAGGCACCCTCATTCCTCATGCAAAAGATGATGCCATCTATGACGCTCTGATATTGGACTCCGAATTTCGACAACACTTTCCACAGACAGTCCGGGAAATTACTTAACTTTGGTACGTGGCATAAACCAGCGCAGATGAATCCCCCATCATCCAGGTCCTGTTAGCGTGCGAAGGGTTCCCACCTCGACTCCCCACACGCTCAGTCACTAAACGCCCCATGTTACACACATATACGAACACAGTCACGCACCCTGCCAGCAAGTATCGACGTGTGACAACCACAGAGAACTATCTCTTCTTTACGGTTGCTGGTGTTATCTTCTCCATCCATCCCTGAAACAAGATATCCTACCAAAATAACCAGTGTGTTTCTGGCCTCAGTAGAAAGAACGGTAGAATGATTTTCTATCTTCAGAGAGCAAACAAAAGATTTATTTATTGTTTTCGTTGATCCTCATCAAAAAGCACCATCCTCTCAACCCTTCTCTACTCGAACACTAAGAACATTCAGAATTTGACACAGATTATCAATCATTGTATTGGATAAGACTCTTTACTGTTGGTTACATCTAATCCTTTGTGGTTGATTGACGACTCTACTCGTATTCAAAATCGGCTTTGAGTAAAAGATTCTCTATTATATGATAATAATGCGGTGTGTACACGACAGTATAGTAAGATTTGATGGTATATGAAGCACGTACCGGCGCCTGTTCTAAAGGCGGTTAACCCCCGCCATTGCACTTTCACACGAGTTCCTCGCATCGGTGACGCCTGACGTCTCGGACCGAGATATACAGCACACCACCTCCTGATATAGTGACGGCTAGCCATTATCTGCATTATTCGGTACCTCTAGCCTGTCCCTCAGTCTTCCATTGTTTCTATACAACGTTTCGGCCGATAGCCAGCTTACCTTCCAACCCGACGTCCTCTTCCAATGAAACCATCTCCAGAGACAACACTGGATTGAGGCTTTGCATAGAATAGACAAAGGTTTAAAACAATGACCATTTCTCTGAATTTTTGAATGAGGCTGATTGATTAGATTATCTGCGTTTATTCGGACTATTGTCCTCATCTTCATTTATCTGTACAACGTTTCGGCAAGCACTCGGCCTTCTTCAGATTCCTTGTCGGACTCGGAACCTTCTTGTCGTAATCAGAGCATCACGGAACTGTTACTTTGAATAAAGGGTTAGGTATCAAGGTTCGTGATGGCTTCCGCAATTACAACAGAAGTTCCTGAGTTACGACAAGAATACCTGAGAAGTCGGAGGGTCATATCGGCCAAACGACTTGTACAAGATAAATCAATGAAGATGATGACACCATACCCGAATAACGCAGTAATACTATCATCAAGCCTACACTCTCAAACCATCCTCAGGCGGAAATAGACAAACAGAAGTTTCCCCAATTACTAATATAGATTCGGGAACCTTTGTCTGTAATCGGGAGCCATCACGAACTGAACTGTTGATAAGAGGGTTAGGTTTCCAAGTTCCAGTGATGGGTCCGTTTACCGACATGGCTAGTGTGGATAACATGGCTGAATTAAGATCCCTCACTACATGAGCGGCTACGCTATCTTTAAAACCTTTGTACAATAACAAGAAGATGAGGACAATAGTCCGAATAACGCAGATAATACTACTGGAGCACATATGTCGCAATACATACCTTATTGCAGCCACTCACCAATATTCTTCTTCTCTCTATTGACCATATAAACCTACATTAAAGGATTATCAACTAATGTTTATCTTTCTCCTTTTATTGAATTGTTATAATTATTATCCATGTTTCAGCTATCAAGGAGTCCACCCCCATACATAATGATTAAATCGATTAATTTACAAGATCCTATTCGACCCATCGTTCAGGTGATATCGCACTGGTTCTACTCATTGATGATTATTGATCGTAACTTTCTCACTCGCTCTCTCTACCTCTGTCTCTCTGCCTCTCTGTCTCTCTGCCTCTCTGTCTCTTCGCTGTTCTCTCGCTCTTCTTGTCGCTCATAGTTTCAGAGAGTTCGTAAAATCAAGGAGCAGTATGTATATGTCATTTAGTTCACATGAAACCATTAAGTCGCCGCATTTTTGCACGTCATTTGATGCGTTACACCAATGAAAAACTTTGGTTAGATTGAATTCCCTGGTGAATGAAGGACGAGTAAACCTGTGGTTCAGCACACACTAAATGAATTAATATACTATATATAATATATATATATATATATATATATATATATTTGTGTGTGTGTATGTATGGGTGTGTGTGTGTGTGTGTGGTTGTATGTATATATAGAAGAAAAAAAACGAGATTAGAAGAATGTGAGTGGTGTGTGTGAGAGAGACAATAGATGTAAGATAGATAGATAGACAGGACTGGAATATATATGCACTAAGCTGAAATAGATAGAAGATAGATAAGACAGACAGACAGACGGACAGATGAGTGATAAGAGTGAAAGATATGAGAACAGCCACTATGATGTAGTTCTTCCCACTCCTAAGTACATAGTATGATATTATAGTATATATATATTATATATATTAAATGGGTAAAGATGGGTAAACGAATAACCCACCATTTCTATGAATACATTTTGCCGTCTCACACATCGTACATTGAGCAACCGTTGTATTATGTCCGCTAACCTCATAATGCGCCTGCCCATGTACCCCCCTCTGAATTCACACTACTAACATCGGACCAAAGTCACCTTTTTCGTTTATAACCTAGTATATTATATAACTATTATATAATAATTATAACCTACTCAGTCTAACCTCCCCTGCTCAGCTCGATCCATATACGATAATCGATCTACGACTAGATATACTATATTAGATAGTAGATAGATAGATGATAAAAAGGTGTCCTTACTGGTGAATATGGGCACGTTCGTGGAAGGTGCACAAAATCCAGGAGTTAAGTCAGCCGACATATAACATCAAACACCTCCAGAGGACCTCAATATCAGATACCAGCTCCGGAATTTATTAAAGAAATGGATACGAATAGACAGACCTACTCGGTTTCACCATAGATCGGAATCTCACGACGGCGCTTAAATCACTGCATTAACTCGAGGTACCTATATTGCAGCCGATTTACACGTGTACTACCTCGATTAATCGCTTGATTTAACCCTGAAGACCTAATGGTGAAACTCGAGTAGGTTTTCTATTGTATCCATTTCTTAAATACATAGTACTAGATATATAACTAGACTATATATATTATATATAAACTATTAGAGAGACCGAGAGAGAGAAGAGAGAGGAAAGAGAGAGGGGTTAAGCTTGGTACGGTATTTGTGTGTGTAGTGAGGAGCGGGGAAGACAATTGGTTACCTAGTTCCGCCACGTGTGTGTACTCTGGCTATCATGTGTGTGTTGCCCGTCCCTGAACCTGCACACCTACCTCGCTGATAGTGCGTGTCGTATCGTCTGTGTTATTATGATGTGTGCTGTGCTGGGCGTGCTGACCCTGCTGTCGTGCCGTATGTCATCTGGCTCACCCTGTCAATCCTTGGTGCATGGGCTATGTGAGATAATCGGTCATAGCATAGAGAGAAGAAAACGATCGAATGAACAATGCAGTTGGTATTTGGATGAGAGAAAACAGAAAGAGTTTAGTGAGGGAGAAAGAGAGGAGCCGTGACTATAGTGCAATGTTCACGGATATATATATATATACCTACTTATAGTGTTATATCTTATTATAATGGGATTGTGTGCTTCTTCTGTCTGTAATCCAAACTAAACACTTACTCAAATACACTTACCAATCTTAACCCCTCTCTCTTTCTCTCTCTCTCTCTCTCTCTCTCTCTATATATATATATATATATATATATATATATATATATATATATGTATTAAAGAAATGGATACAATAGAAACCTACTCGAGTTTCACCATTAGGATCTTCAGGGTTAAATCCACTGAATTAATCGAGGTATACACGTGTAATCGGCTGCAATTAATAGGTACCTCGATTAATTCAGTGGAATTTAACCCTGAAGATCCTTATGGTGAAACTCGAGTAGGTTTCTATTGTATCCATTTCTTTAATAAATTCTACTTCGTATTGAGCACTTTGGATTTGTTATATCGCTGACTTAACCCCTGGATTTTGTGCACCTCCAACGATCGTGCCCATATTCACCAGTAAGACACCTTTTTATCTATCTATCTATCTATCTATCTATATATATATATATATATATATATATATATATATATATATATATATATATATATATATATATATAAAGAAAAAGGTGACTTTGGTCACGATGGTTAGTAAGTGTAGAATTCAGAGGGGTAATTCAGCGATATAACAAATACAAAGTGCTCAATACGTTAGTAGAGCAAATTTATTATAAAATGGGTTATCTCTTGTACCCATCTTGTACCCATTTTAATAATATATATATATATATATATATATAATATATATATATGGGAAGAACTACATCATTAGTTGCTGTTCTCTATCTTTCACTCTTTATCACTCAAACTCTGTCTGTCTGTCTGTCTGTCTGTATCTATCTATCTATCTATTTCAGTCTATGCATATATATTCCAGTCTGTCTATCTATCTATCTATCTATCTGTCTCTCTCACACACACACTCACATTCTTCTAATCTCGTTTTTTTCTTTCTATATATACATACAACCACACACACACACACACACACACACATACATACACACACACAAATATATATATATATATATATATATATATATATATATATATATTAATTCATTTATGTGTGTGCTGACCACAGCGTTTACTCGTCCTTCCATTCACCAGGGAATTCAATCTAACCAAAGTTTTTCATTGGTTGAAC
Organism: Doryteuthis pealeii; assembly: GCA_023376005.1. Taxonomy (NCBI): domain Eukaryota; kingdom Metazoa; phylum Mollusca; class Cephalopoda; order Myopsida; family Loliginidae; genus Doryteuthis; species Doryteuthis pealeii. The sequence goes on along the minus strand of JALAJA010000098.1, from coordinate 173,142 downwards.
GCATCAATGACGTGTCAACAAATGCGGCGACTTAATGGTTTCATGTGACTAAATGACATATACACTGCTTCCTTGATTTTTACGACCTTCTGAAACTATGAAGCGACAAGAGAGCGAGAGAGACAGAGAAAGAGACAGAGACAGAGAGACAGAGAGGCAGAGAGACAGAGAGAGAGAGAGAGAGAGTGAGAAAGTTACGAATCAATAATCATAATGATGATGAACCAGTGAGATATCACCGAACGATGGGTCGAAATAGGATCTTAGTAAATTAATCGATTTAATCCATTATGTATGGGGGAGTGGATCCTTGATAGCTGAAACATGGATAATAACTATAACAATCAATAAAAGGAGAAAGATAAACATTAGTTGATAATCGTTTAATGTAGGTTAATGTCCGTGTATCTATCTATTTCCAATCGATGATAAAGATATGGCTGCAATAAATATTGCGACAATATGTGTTCAGTTAGTATTATCTGCGTTATTCGGACTATTGTCCTCATCTTCATTGTTATCTGTACAAAGTTTCGGCCGATACGCCCTCCGACCTTCTTCAGGTACTTCTTGTCGTAAACGGAAGCCATCACGGAACTTTGAACCTAACCCTTTATTCAAAGTTCAAAGTTCCGTGATGGCTCCCGATTACGACAAGAAGGTTCCCGAATCTATATTAGTAATTGGGGAAACTTCTGTTTGTCTATTTCTCTGAATGTTTGAGATGAGGCTTGATGATTAGTATTATCTGCGTTATTCGGGCTATTGTCCTCATCTTCATTGTTATCTGTACAACGTTTCGGCCGATATGCCCTCCGACCTTCTTCAGGTATTTCTTGTCGTAATCAGGAACCTTCTTGTTGTAATCGGAAGCCATCACGAAACTTTGAACCTAACCCTTTATTCAAAGTTCAAAGTTCCGTGATGGCTCCTGATTACGACAAGAAGGTTCCCGAGTCCGACAAGAAATACCTGAAGAAGGCCGGAGTGCATATCGGCCGAAACGTTGTACAGATAACAATGAAGATGAGGACAATAGTCCGAATAACGCAGATAATACTAATCATCAAGCCTCATCTCAAAAATTCAGAGAAATGGGTTCAGTTGTTTTAAACCTTTGTCTATTTCTATGCAAACAGCCTCATCCAGTTTCTCTGAATGTTTCATTGAAGACCGGAGTGCATATCGGCCGAAACGTTGTATAGATAACAATGAAGATGAGGACAATAGTCCGAATAATGCAGATAATACTAGCCTCATCCCGGATTTGAACTCGTCCCATCGCGTCCATCCTGTGAAATTAACCCTTATACCACGTGCTTCCATATACATTAAAACCTTATAACTGTGTGTAAACAGATTATTATCATTAAAGAGGAATATTTACTTCAAACCATTTTGAAACAACAGAGTTAAACCACAAAGAAATGTAGATGTAACAAAGTTGAAAGATCTTTCCAAACAATGTCTGACTTCCTTTGTTCTTGTATAAATGTCAAAGGCTTTTGTGAAATCAACGAAAACAATAAATAAATCTTTGTTTTGCTCTCGAAGATAGAAAATCATATCTACCGTTCTTCTACCTGAGCAGAAACCACACTGTATTTTTGGTAGTGATGATCCTGTTCAGGATGAGAAGATCAACAGCAACCGAAAGAAGAGATATTCCTCTGTGGTTGTCACAGTCATACTTGCTTCCTTTCTTCTTGTGTAAATGGACAGTTGATGCGTCCTTAAACTGTTGGGGACTTCACTCCTGTTCCACACAAAGTTGAAGAATTTCCCGGACTGCTCTGTGGAAAGTGTTGTCAAAATTCGGAGTTCCAAATAAGATGCTTCAGATCATCATCTCTTTGCATGAAGGAATGAGGGTGCCTGTGAGATCAGGTAGTGAACAATCCAGTACTTTTTCTGTCTCAAACGGTACAAGGCAAGTCTATGTACTTACTCCACTTCTATTTGCATTGTTTTTTTTATGCTATGCTCAAGAAATAATTCCCAGATTTAAGCGAAGGAATAAATGTTGAATTCAGAACAAGTGGTGACCTATACAATCAACCACGTTTTAACGCCAGGTCAACAATTTCCTTGCAGCTAGTGCGGGATCTTCTCTTCGCAGACGATGCTACTCTGTTAGCATACAAACTAGATGATATCCAGACCATTCTTGTTAAATTCTCTGAGACATCAAAAGCATTTGGACTCACTATCAGTATAAAGAAAACTGAACTACTGTACCAGCCCGCAGGATGCAATATACGTCTTGTAAATCCATCTGTCTTCATTGATGGAAAAGCATTAAAAATTGTTGAGACGTTTAAATATCTTGGATCAACAGTCACGTCTGATGGAAAAATGGACAAAGAAATCCATCCCATAATAGGTAAAGCAAACACTGCATTTGGCTATTTGAAGCACTGATTTGGACACTTTACCGCAAGAACATAAACCAACTTGACACCTTTCACATGCGCTGTCTTTGTGCCATTTGTGGTATAAAATGGGATGATAGGGTGAAAATAGCACAATATTAAAAAAAATTAACATTTCAGGCATTGAAACCTTACTAGCAAAGTTTCAGCTGGAGTGGGTTGGCCACGTTGTCAGAATGAATGAGAACAGGCTTCTAAAGAAGATATTATACGGAAAATTACCAAATGCTAAGCGTTATATTGGACATCCACTCTTACGCTATAAAGACAAATTGAAGGACAATTTGAAACAGCTCAATATTAACCTGAGTGCTTGGGAAAGTCTTGCATGAAATCGGAAAGAATAGCGTAAGATATGTTTCAAATAGATTAAAGAGATTTGAAGAAAATAGACTGAAACTCCGAGATCAGCTCCGTCTAACTTTAAAGCTGTAGCGACCGATTTGTTTGGTTTTTGGTGATTGATGAAAATCCGTGTTTTGATCCCCACAATTTAAATGTATAAGACTACGGAAATGTAGTTTCCGTAGAAAACAAAAGAAGAAGATAAAATGTATAAAAGAAACAACTTTATATACAAAATAATACAATTAATATAGTGAGAGTCAATTGTTCTTTCATTGATGTGTCTGTTGGTAGTTGTGTTTGTTGAGAGCGTAAGTTTGTTTATATTTGTGCATTTGGACTTGTCAACATTGTAGCAGTTTTGATAAAACAATGTCTGTGATTGAAACTCGTATCGTATTGAGTAGGAGAGAGAGAGAGAAAATATGATACGAAAAAATAGATGGACCTGTTGAGTCGTATTTTATGTCTTCGGACAGCGTCCTCTCTCCATTCTGTCGAGTTAGGGGAGCATCCGCTCCCATTCTGTCGAGTTAGGAGCATCCGCTCCGACTCTGTCGAGTTGGGAAGAGCATAAGCTCCTCACTGAAGTTTTTCAGCTCTATGGGTCTTTTTATCATTTTCTTTTAATTAATTTAATGTATCCAATTCCACATGCACGTAAATAGGGCCAAAGTACCCATGAAGCACAAACATCTGACTCATGCTGTAGGAAATTCCGTCTGTCAGTGTGGCTTCAAAGCTCGCAGTAAAATATTAGATTTTGGTTTGGTTTGTTTTGTTTTACGGCATATCAACATCAGTGGGTCATTTAATGCCGATAAAGTTTTGAAATAAATCAATTCTTAATGGATAATACAATTCTTTTATAAATACATTTTTCTATTTAACCCATAGATGGGACCCTAACAGGTACTACCACTCCAGGGAGCAATGGTGATGAAGGGGTGCTCCACATTCCCCAAACCTCCAGAACTCGAATCTCACCATCAGATAGAGTTTAACGTCATTCCCAGGACATGTAGACCCGCAGCCACCGCCTTCTAGCACCCATATGATAATAAGGGGTTGGGGCTTGACATAAGGGCAATAGGGTTGGAAAAAGTCATATAGGTGCTAGGGCTTGACGTGACCAGCCGATTGATCGGAGGGGGCCTCTCCGACCGCCCGTCTAGCCCAAGATAGGGCCAAAGTGGAGTATTGCATGTCATGAACTACTCATCCACCTGGGCTCTATCCTTAAGCATCACGGGTCGCCACCCACGGCCAACAGGTGGCCCCATTGGGGGAGTCTTACCCCTCTGCAGAGGTGCAG
>JALAJA010000098.1:161550-164050 GCA_023376005.1 Doryteuthis pealeii | reverse complement strand
TAATAATAATATTAATAATAATAATAATAATAATACGGGAGGTCTCAAACATCACCTAAGATGTATAAGACGCAGGGCAATTTTTGGGTAGAGGGGGGGTAATAAAAAGTTAGTCTCGCAGATCCATTGATTATTGGCCTTTTCACATCCTAATTTTTATTTATCTTCACAATTATATTAAAATCTTCATCATTGTTGCACAAAAAGCAAGATCTGGGGATATTTAATGTGTATATAAAGTTACATTGTTGTTGATTGTTTTATGAATGGAGAATTGAATGTCAACCAGAAGTTTCGGGTGTTGACCGGAACCGCAAGTCACGTGGTGAGTGGAACGACGAAGAAAAATACCGGCCTCTTTTTGCTTTCGGACGCGTAGGGTACGGACCGGACCTCTGGTCCCAGTTGTGGGATCGCAGTCATTTAACAGTGTCCCCCCTCTCTCTCTCTCTCTCCCCCTCTCTCTCTCCTCTCTCTTCTCTCTCTCTCCTCTCTCTCTCTCTCTCTGCCTCTCCTCCTCTCCGAACAGAACCCATGAGTCGAGCCCTGGAAATAAAAGCTAAGCAGCTTGTGACGATATATTTCTCGCGTTGTACCTTTTTATCGACAAGATGACCGCCACGTGCCGAACACCTTTTTAGTGTCGTGAATTTGGAGGCACGTTGACAAGACTCGCTATACGACATCTATCGCTATTAGAACGTTACATATATCCGTTTTGGTACGGTGAATATATCGCTACCACCACGTGACATTTATATTTCATTGATCCATTTTCATTTCATTTTCATGTCCCAATCCTCATATACCCTATGAACATTAATGGGTATGTCTCAATCCTCATAAATATGGGAGTATTATGCTGATTGAGTAGTCTTATATTACTAGAAGTGGTTTACCATTTTCACGCCGCGGGCGAGTATTGTATTTTTCTAATGTTATAAAGATTCCATTTCATTTCCAATCTCTGTTTGTTTATTTCTCATTTAGTAACCTTTGTTAACTTACAACAAAGGTTGGTTTACTATTAAAGAAATAATCAGGAGATACTTCTTCTTCTTCTTCTTCTTCTTCTTCTTCTTCTTTCATTCTTCTTTCATTCTTCTTTCATTCTTCTTCTTCTTCTCCTTCTTCTTTTTCTTCGTATTCTTATTCTTATTCTTATTCTTATTATTTTTCTTATCGTTATTATTATTATTATTATTATTGCTTTTTCTTCTTCTTCTTCTTCTTCTTCTTCTTATTATTATTATTATTATTATTATTTGTCTCCTTCTTTCATTCTTCTTCTAATTTCATTCTTCTTCTTCTCCTTCTTTCCTTCTTCTTCTTCTTCTTCTCTTCTTCTTTGTCCTATCTTCTTCTTCTTCTTCTTCTTCTTTGTCCCATCTTCTTCTTCTTCTTCTTCTTCTCTCTTCTTTTCCTTCTTCTTCTTCTTCTTCTTCTCTTCTCTTCTTCTTCTTCTTTGTCCCATCTTCTTCTTCTTCTTCTTCTTCTTCTTCTTCTTTTGTCCTATCTTCTTCTTCTTCTTCTTCTTCTTCTTCTTCTTCTTTTCTTCTTCCTTTCTTCTCTCTTTGTCCCATCTTTCTTCTTCTTCTTCTTCTTCTTCTTTGTCCTATCTTCTTCTCTTCTTCTTCTTCTTCTTCTTCTTCTTTGTCATTTCTTTCTTCACTTCTTCTTCTTCTTCTCATTCTTCTTCTTTTCTCTTTCCTCTTCTTCTTCTTCTTCTTCTCTTCTTCTTCTTCCCTTCTTCTTCTTCTTCTTTTCTTCTTCTTTTTCTTCTTCTTCTTCATTTCTTCTTCTTCTTCTTCTTCTTCTTCTTCTTCTTTGTCCTATCTTCTCTTTCTTCTTCTTCTTCTTCTTTGTCCCATCTTCTTCTTCTTCTTCTTCTTCTCTCTTCTTTGTCCTATCTTCTTCTTCTCTTCCTTCTCTTCTTCTTCTTCTTCTTTGTCCATCTTCTTCTTCTTCTTCTTCTTCTTCTTCTTCTTTTCCTATCTTCTTCTTCTTCTTCTCTTAGTCCTATCTTCTCTTCTTCTTCTTCTTCTTTCTTCTTCTTTTGTCCCATCCTTCTTCTTCTGCTTCTTCTTCTTCTTCTTTGTCCTATCTTCTCTTCTTCTTCTCCTTCTTCTCTTCTCTTCTTCTTTGTCCCATCTCTTTCTTCTTCTTTCTTCATTTCTTCTTCTTCTTCTTTCATTTCTCTTCTTCTTTTTCTTCTTTCCTTCATTCTGTCTTCTTCTTCTTCTTTCTTCTTCTTTCTCCTTCTCTTCTTCTTCTTCTTCGTCTTCTTCTGCTTCTTCTCTTCTTCTTCTTCTTTCTTTGTTCTGTAGTCTCCGCTCCCTCATTCGTTCCTGACTGTCGTCTGTCCCTACTTCCAACCGTTTTGTTGTTGTTGTTTTTTTTTATTTGTTTTATTGTATATATATATATATATATAATTTGTAAAATTACATTTTCCTTTTGTTTTTATCTTTCCATTATCCATCCCACTTCATCTCCTCCG
>JALAJA010000098.1:155000-161450 GCA_023376005.1 Doryteuthis pealeii | reverse complement strand
TATGTGGCTGATTTGAAAGCCCTATTCTACAGGTGCTTGGCCAATAATCTATGCTGCCACATAGATTATGCAACAAATAGGCTAGACAAGAAATGGTGGTCTCAATTGGCCATCCAGATCACCTGATCTAAACCCCGTGGACTATTTTCTGTGGGGTTACCTGAAAGATCAGGTGTACGCAAGCTGACCCCACACGACAGCGGAACTGAAAGCATCCGTAGAGAGATAACAACTATTCTAGTTGATACGCTAAACCACACTTTACATGATAGGAGAAATCGAGCTCTCAAATGTTTTTGTCATGGTGGTGACCATGTCAAGGATAGAATATTCAAATCTTAGATTACATGTAAAACTCATGTGTACTAGTTATGTAACAAATATACTTAGTACTCTGTGTCACTTTTGTACTTATAGCATTTAAAATGTTCCATCATTATGGTTCACCCTCTATATATATATATATATATATATATATATATATATATATATATATATATAATTTACCAACCCCTCCGCATGAGCAGGATGCGACACAAGGTCAATTTCTTAAGCGGAGTTTAACAGGTTTGATTTCAGAGTTTTCCTTCTCCTAGACTGGCTACCTAGACATGGTTAAAGAGCCCAATCTGCCCTGCTATTTACCCATAGCTGGAGGGAAAAGTGGATTCATACCATTCCCAAGGGTATTAGCGTAATAAAGAGAGCTACACAAGAATGCTGCGTGCTGTCTTGAACAAGGCGTGGATACAGCACCCTTCAAGGAAACAGCTGTACGGCCACTAGCCCCCCATCTCACAAACCATCTGAGTGAGACAGACAAGGCATGCTGGACACTGCTGGAGGAGCAAGGACGAACTCATAAGCGACATACTCCTGTGGAAGCCAACTCATGGACATGCTAGTATGGGCTGCCCAGCAAGGACCTACATTGACCAACTCTGCAAGGATACTGGATGCTGGGCAGAGGACCTCCCAGGGGCAATGAATGATAGGGAAGGTTGGCGAGAGATTGTCATGACTAAAGTGTTTTCGTTGTTTTAGCGTTAGCCGTTAATCGAAAAAGTGCTGAATATATTTGATAAAACTTGGGAAAGGTATGCATCTAACTATTCGGCCGTCAACTATGGGAAAAGAATAGGGCTGATCGATAATCGATGGGAGCACATGACACAAAGGAGTCATGGGAATCCGCGCTGTCAGCACAGTTTGATGATGATGAATTATCTCCCTTGGGAAATGTCGTTTCGAGGGGAGAGATGGAAATGGGGAAAATCCCGTCGAGTGATTGGGGGGGGCGACTCGAAAACAGGTCAAAAAGATCGATAGTATACTTTATGTAAAAGTAAAGTTGAAGTAACGGCCGGACAACGAGGAAGTCTATCCCCTTTACGCCAATGCTAGACCCGAGAGATCTTTTTGCTCAGGTGGAGCGTCACACCTACCGTCAGTTCCCCACTTTACTGCACAGATCACATTACCCTATCTGTGCTACTCATATGATGAGTTGACGGCAACCGGTATCGAACCAGGAACCTTGCGATACACAAACTGTTAGCTTTGTTTAACACTAAATATCAAATAAACGAATAAATTTCACTTACCAAAGGATTCCATAACTCGGGACTTATACGCAGGATAGGACTTATTCACTTACTCTCTCCTCTCTCTCTCTCTCTCTCTCTCTCTCTCTCTCTCTCTTTCTCTCTCTCTCTCTCTCTCTCTCTCTCTTTCTCTCTCTCTCTTCTGTACCTCCGTATATATCTGTCTGTCTGTCTGTCTGTCTCTCCTCTCTCTCTCTCTCTCGATTTGTCTGCTGAGAGTATGTCTTTCTGTCTATCTGTCTGTTCGTCGTAAATAGTACTTCCGCTAATAAGTATTGATCGACGTTTGTCTAACCCCAATTCTTCTTCTTCTTCTTCTTTCTTTTTAAGCCCAACAAACCGGACACCCACTCTCCTCGTTCTATTCCTGTTGTGAGGTGTGGTTTCGTGTTCCTTGTTGCAGCCGTATTTATTCGCGCTTAATCTTAGCTCTGGGCTCAGCTTCTCGTAGCTAATCTCCCTAGTCCCCTAAACTGTCTCTATATATCTCCTGCAGTAATACACATATGTAAATGAGATAATACGCCATTGGCTATCTCACTACAATTCCAATGGCATCAAATATTCTTCGGACACTGAACGACCAGCAGAAAGAGAAAGCCGACAAAAATTGTTATGTTCACGCCTTCCATTACAAAACTGCCCCGTCAAATCCGACAAACAGGATCAGCCAGCTAATTACATCAAGAATTCAACTGGCTGTTACATTTTGAGTCGTAGTTTCGCATTTCAAAAAATGGCCACTTCATCATTATAACCCCCATGTTTTTATGGGGCGAGGGGGGGGGGTCACAAGTTGGTGACTGAAGGGTGGGGGAAGGCATGCCAATTTCATCAATTAGTTTAAGCAAATCTCCCTGGATAAAGAGACAGACTGACAGTCACACATAGAGATAGAGAGATAGAGAGATAGCACTGAGCTTATTGACATAGATAGATAGATAGATAGATAGAGTATGGCCCACTAAGATAGATGGATATATAGATAGAGCTGAGCTCACTCGGATAGATAGATAGATAGATAGATAGATAGATAGATATGAGCTCACTCAGATAGATAGATAGATAGCGCTGATCATACCGACAGATAGATAGATTGGTAGATAGATCTGAGCTGTAATATAGATAGATAGATAGATAGATAGATAGATAGATAGATATATGAACAAACTGATATAGATAGATCTGGGTTCACTCGGATAGATAGATAGATAGATAGATAGATAGATAGATAGAGTAGGGCCCACCAAGAAAGATGGATATATAGATAGAGCTGAGCTCACTCGGATAGATAGATAGATAGATAGATAGCGCTGATCATACCGACAGATAGATAGATTGGTAGATAGATCTGAGCTCAGTAATATAGATAGGTAGTTTGATAGATAGATAGACAGACAGATAGATAGATAGATAGATAGATATGAACAAACTGAGATAGATAGATAGATAGATAGATAGATCTGAGCCCATTAAGGTAGATAGATAGTTTGATATATACATATATTATATATATATATATATATATATATATATATATATATATATATATATATGAAGTAAACAAACAGACGATGTTTGTGGTATGGCTATTTTCAGCCAACAATATTTGGGAGAATATGTGTTTAATTGAAGTCGAACCTAATTTATGAAAGTTAATTAATTAATAATTAATTAATTAGGCGGGATTACCTATTTAAATTTAAGGCTAAACAAATCGAGAAAAATCAATCTCTGTATGTACATTTCGGCCTATTAGGCCTCATCAGCAGAGCTATAGATACAAAGACCGCCCCGTGTGCGATTCGAAACCTGATAGTCAAGCTGACTGTCAAGCGTCTTCCCACCACACCAAACGGACTTAGCAGATTTCTTCGTTTTGTTAAGGAGTAGGTATTTATATTCCTCTTAAGTGACCTCTACACGAACTTACGAGAAGTAAACAGGTTTCGAATCGCACACGGGGCGGTCTTTGTATCTATAGCTCTGCTGATGAGGCCTAATAGGCCGAAATGTACATACAGAGATTGATTTTTCTCGATTTGTTTAGCCTTAAATTTAAATAGGTAATCCCGCCTAATTAATTAATTATTAATTAATTAACTTTCATAAATTAGGTTCGACTTCAATTAAACACATATTCTCCCATATATATATATATATATATATATATATATATATATATATATATACTTCCTGGACGAAGCTGTTAGTATTTCACATGGCGCTAATATCCTTGGGATAGGTATGAATCCAATTCTCCCTCCAGCTATGGGTAAATAGCAGGGTAGACTGGGCTCTATAACCATGGCTAGGTAACCAGTCTAGGAGAAGGAAAACTCTGAATTCAAACCTGTTAAATTCCGCTTAAGAAATTGACCTTGTGTCGCATCCTGCTCGTGTGGAGGGGTTGGTAAATATACATATATATATATATATATATATGTGTGTGTGTGTGTGTGTGTGTGTGTGTGTGTGGATAGATAGATATATAGATAAATCTGAGCTAACTAAGATAGATAGATAGATACATATATAGATAGATAGCGCTGATCATACCAACAGATAGATAGATTGGTAGATAGATCTGAGCTCAGTAACATAGATAGATAGATAGATAGATAGACAGATAGATATGAGCTCCCTCAGATAGATAGATAGATAGATAGATATGATCTCACTCAGATAGATAGATAGATAGATAGATAGATATTGTTCCGATGAAATAAAACTAAATTATCACCGACGCCATCTTGCTATAAAACCCGTCACCATAAACTTTTGGAATGTAAGCGATCACTTCCGTCAAAATGGAACAATAAAGACGATTGGTTCAGCTGACTTATTGTTATTATAATCTCGACGACAGCCATGTTGAAACAATAATGCTTACTTTGATTTCACATCAAAAGAGAAAGAAACGTGCTCAATATCCTATTTCTATCTTTCTTTCTTAAGACTGATTTTTTAACTCATTCTCTGTTCAATTTAAATATGGATATAATTATAAAAATGTATTTGATTGCTTTTCTATTGTTATTATTATTATCACTAGCAAAATAAAAAACACCCTCCGGGCGATGTAAAAATGAATTTTTGAAAGATATTGCTTGAGGAGGTGGAAGTTAAAAATTAAATGTCGGAGAAATCATCAAATTTATTAAAGGAGTAAAAAAAAACAATTTGAAATCGAAACTAAGTTCTATTAACTTTGAATATCTATTAAAATAAAGCAAACTATATATAAATATACTAGAAAATATATGCACCCTCCGGGTGCAAGTATTTAAGTTTTAATGTAATAAAATATTGTATTAAATTAGAAAGGCTAATGAAACTAAATAAGAATACAGATAAAACGATTTGAAACAGAGGGAGTATAATAAAAAATGGAACAACTGAAACTTACTCTTCCATCACTCTCGTCTTTCATTGTTATTTTTTCTAATTTAAGTATTTAGTTATAAGAGGAAGTAAAGAATAAAATGACAGTTATTTTATCTTGTTAATGGATTTTATTTAAGATTCATTGAAGAGATTTTTGTTTATATTCATTAAAATAAAACCAAACAGTTAGAAATCAATAATACTAAGCACATATTTACTAAATTCGATTTTTTAATATTAATATGCAAATTAGCCTTCCCGTTCACACTGTAAACCGCTATTTTGTTGTATATATAAATATAATTGCATGTTGTCATTATGTAGACATAGTTAACAGTATTAATAATGTAAGACAATTTTATTAATAATTGAGGTTTAGATAAAAATAAAATCATTGAGAATGTGATGTCAATAACTAAGAGAATTGTGACTTGAGTAGGAATATAGTTTCGGTTACAGACAGAAAAACACACAATCTCCATTATAATAAGATGATACTGGGGATGTATCTATTACTATTTGTTGCATAGCGCCTTCTTTACCGGCACTAAATATCTATATGTTATATACTGGCTTTAAATTCACAGCCCTACTACGTATATCAGCATACGTTAGTGCTGGAGTTTTCACTGTACCCAAAGCGATGTATGTTAGTAGTCAGCTACTACCGACTACTGGACTTCAATAAACAACAGATACGTATGTACAAAGAGAGGACCCTTCTTTATTTTCTTCGGTGTGTGGGTGGTGTAGGCGCAGAGCTTACAATGAGTGCCCGAGGGTTGACGATGACTACTGCTGGGATGGTGAGGTAAAGGGGTGGCTGGTGGCGTCTCACTGCCTTTGGCCATGACGGACCGTGGGCGTCGGTCACTCACTGTTCGCCGTCCGCTGTCTGACTCTCTCCAACTGACGACTCGACCCTCTGGCTTTTGTATTGACGACACGCCTACGCATCTTTATCTTTTGATCTGATAACGGACCTTTGTTATATATTTCTTTATCTTTTCACTGCTTCTTTGACCGGAAAGCCTCGCTTCCGCTTTTTAATTTCTTTGCTCGCTTTAACCGGGAAAAACGTCCTTTGTCACTTTTTTCGTCTTTTCTTTGTTTAATTTAACCGGCAATTCCTATTTCCGTTTGTACAATATACAGCATATTAAAACTTGTTTTAAAAAACAATGAGGACTGTCTGATGTTGCATGATCAAATTTTGAGTGTATTTATTTTATGTTATGACGATTTTGGGTAATGTTACGTAAGCAGTGATGTATTTTTTGTTACAGACAAAAACCGGAAGCGAATCTCCATTATTAATTGATATACAAGGGGTTTTATGTGGGCGTGTTTAAAGAGAAGAGTTTTCTATAGTCTTATAAAAACAACGAACATTTTAATGCAATGAACACACACGTGAAATCGGCTGCTATTAATCGGTGTCTCGATTAATTCAGTGGCT